>OFHS01000533.1:0-38650 GCA_900245855.1 Calvadosia cruxmelitensis
GAATGTCCTCTTAAATGATACTTTGATTTGCCAATAACGAAAAGTTTGTCTTTGGGGATATCCACAAGATTGTTCAAACTTGTATATAACATAAACAAGTCAAATTTAATTCGACGAAGTTCCAGTGAATCAAGATTGAGCGTGTGGAGACGATCTTTGTAGGATTTGAACGGGATTCTCGCAATGATGCAGAGTCGTTTGGTGAAACGTCGTTGCACCTTTTCTACAGCAAATATATATTTTAAAAGATAGGGACTCCACACAGGGATACAAGATTCAAGAATGGGTCTAATGTATGTTGTGTATGCGCGGATTAGAAGATCTGGACTGCGTGATGAGAAGCATTTGAATATTAGATAAGAACGACTTTGGGCTTTGGAAATTATTTTTGAGCAATGAATAGAGAATTTGAAATCAGATGAGATGTGGATTCCTATATCTCGAACAGTGTCCACAGGATGTATGTCATTGCCATTCAGAGCATCATATGGACAATCAGCAATATTCTTGTTTCCAACAGAAATAACGTTACACTTTTCAAAGGCAATCTGAAGCTGCCATTCTTGTGCCCATGAAGTAAAGTTCTTCAGCGTCTTGACGAGTGATAAATTATTAGAATTTGCTCGCGAATGGTAAAATTTTGCGTCATCAGCGAACAATTTGATTTGACAGTCAGGCTGCAGATATCGTTAATATATAAAAGAAACATAAGATGTCCCAAGATTGTTCAAAATTTTATATAACATAAACAAGTCAAATTTAATTCGACGAAGTTCATATGGACATAATATCATTTATAATATCAAATATCATTTTGTTTAAAGAAGGTAGGTCACTATTCCAATGGCTTATCTCCTTTGTAGCCCTCAACAAATAAAACTAAAGAAGAAATAACGAATGGGTGTGTCGGTTGGGCCGGGAGTCGAACCCGGGACGTTAGACTGGTAGCCACACATACTAGCTGCTAGACCACATCGACATAATTTAGAACATCATTCAATATACAACCGGTAGGCGTTGAAACCATGGGCCCTTTTGGCGATGAAGCCAAAGAATTTATACACAGTGTAGGGAAAAAAATTATCGACGCCACAGGAGAAACTAGATGAAGGGCTTACCTCATTCAAAGACTAAGCATTGCAATCCAGAGGGGTAATGCTACAAGCATTCTTGGCACCCTAAGTGCTGGGGAAAACTTGCAGGAAATTTTTAATTTGTAAATATTATAGTTTAATTTATTTTTAGTAATATTGTATATTTTAACATTTAAATTTATTAGGCAGATCGTGACTGCGATTTTATTGTATTGTAGACTCATTTTTATGATTGTTGAACTGCTTGTGAATTGATTTGAGAATAAAAGGATACATCTGAAAAAAAACCCATCAAACACAATTGATTACAGTTACCTCGTGCCAGAAACAGATGTGCCCACGTGCCTCGCTTGAATTCGACGCTTCATCGTTGTAATCTATTGGAAAGTAAACGAATCTAGCTAACATTTTCAAAAACTTGCAGCTGTGAATGGTTTTTGTAGCGAGAGCAACTCTAGATAACGTAAACAAGAACGTAGGATTATGAAGTAATATCTCCTTTGTCCTGTATTCTGATCAATAAGTATACGTACAAAATAAATCTAAGGAGTCTAGCTTAATTATGTTGAATATGGTACCTAGAGAACAGGATAAAATGTACTTTATTACTTTATTAGTACGAAAAAAGTGAGACATTACATAGAGGTCACATAATTAAAACGAGTTTAGATCCACAGGGGGGCCAAACTTCCCATTTCAAGAACAACATTTCTCATGTCAAGGAATATTATTCTGAATTATAGTAACAAAAAAATTTGTCCACCCTGTCAGCCACAAATTGCTAGGCCAAATACAAAAATTTGCTATTTTTGTTCCACAGAACAAGTCTTATTTGATACTTGAAACGAGAAAACAATCCTTTACAAGAAAATAATTTTGTTTTTAAACTTTAATGTAGCCATAGGCCCATAGTTACATACAAAATCCATTTATGAAAACATTTGAAATCCCAGTTTAGTAAACCATTGCATCTTTGAGTCAGAAGTATGAAAATTCACTTACAAGTAAACATTTTTCTTGGAAAAACCTTTGAATATACTGTAAGCAATTTGAACAGTAACCATTTATTTCAAAGAGATAGTTATGCAAAGCACACTTAAAATCTGATTTAATTATTTTCGGATTATATACCGGGACTAATTGGATGGTATGTCTGTAGGGTTTAAAAGAGGTGGACAAGTTCGAAGAAATACTGTCGTCCTACGTTTGTGTCGCACTGATCTACATCGCATCATTCTGTACCTCTGCTCTCACTTGCTCGATTGAACTCAGTAATTTTCCCTAAGAACACAATGAAAACAAAGCAACTTCAAGAAATTGCATGAATAAAGTATTTGTGGGCGCTAAATTGGCCATTGGTTTTTGCCATATTATTATTATACAGTAATTCTTTACAGCGTTACAAAATTTGCATTACTCTAATACAAAAAGAAAGACTCTCCTACGTTCTGCAACATCGAGCTGAGAGTTAGGGTGGCATGGCAATGGATTTAAAATTGATATTCATTTTCACAGGTAGCGTTCCATGTGATTCGCAAGTAAGTGAATTCTTAGCAAAAAGTCAAGAAAAATTGAATCTTTTTCTTACCTTATCGATAGTGTCTCGTTTATAGTTGAACTTCCTCTCACCGGCATCGCATAGATCTGTCGGGGGACCCTGCATATTAAAAATATATAATTTCAGCTCAGTTCATCAATTTCTGCACATGCACCAGTTTGAATAAGAATACGATTAACCTTTGTGTAAGATACATAATATTATTCATGGTATATATTTGATAAATTTAATTCTATGGCCGTGACAGGGAGAGATGATGATCGAAGGAATCTATGTTCGTTGTAGCCAAAGTCAGTTCTATTTCGCAGAAGAAGCGATGAGACGACTTGATGGCGAAAGAAAGATACGGAAAGGCGTGATTACAGAATAATTCTGCGAGCTATCATCATTATCATCATCATTTATTCAGAGCCTGTTAAGCCAGAAGGCATTTTTCGCAGGGTTGATAACAAAAGGATGTTCTGCGAGGATGTTCTATACCACAATGTACACAATTCAAAATTATTTACAAATTTATGTATTAACTTTTACATTATTCTGTTGATAGGTAGCTTTTACATATATTGATGAAGGTACTGTATATATACATGTTTTGTGAGTTCTATTACATTTTTTGTTAACTTTGATAGTTCTTGACACAACAGTCGGGAAAGCATGCCTTATGCATGCCAAATCTACTAAGCGAAATCAAGTTAATGTCGGTATAATTAGAAGCGAATTGACCTTTGCCACAGGTCCATGACACCAAAAATTTGCTTTGTTTGATGCGCATTCAGCGGTACTCATTTCTCTAAGTGTCAATTTCAACGACTGTTCTTGACTGTAAATTGTCGATTTCAACTAAGAATCATGTGCTGGAAAACAGCTGTTCACCGACATGCGTTCGAAATTCGCTGCCTCAGTTTTGGATATCAGCTTAATGTTATAGCTTTTTTTCAAATGGTCCTCGAATTAAGCTACTTGCTGACTGCGACCCTATTATATACTTTTAATTGAAGCACTAAGCATATTAGTGTCAATGTAACTGTGAAATGCATTATAACCCGTTTAAGCGCAAATCGGATAAGCGAAAAACTCGTATATCTACAAACAATTTGCTATGTACCGAATTAATGCGTACAGTACAAACTCTCTTAACCGATTCCTGATAAGCACAATTCCTAATAAGAGCAAAGGATATCGTTGGCAAATTACTATTACGCTTAAGCGGGTTACACTGTAGTTCTATAATTTTCTCAGATATTTCTGATTGGATCTTCGGGCTTTCAAAAAGCAGTACATGTTACTCTATGATTTTAAAATACAGCTAGACTCAATGTACCAGGAAATAGATAAGAATAATGTCATACTTTGCATAGTATAAATCACAAGAATGCATATTGTGATGCTACCCACAGTGAAATCTAGATCTTCCCCTATTTTTGATGATTTGTGACTAACATTCGGTCGATGGATTCTCCAATATGCAGTCTCTTCTTTCTCTTGCACGACGCGATCAACCTTTTTGAGCTGCTTGAATAATCTATATGTAAACAAACAAACAAATAAACAAACTAAGAAACAAACAAACGAATAAATAAACAATTAATTTTGGTTTCCTTGTATTCCAGTCTTTTAATTAGAGTAATTAAAGAGGTAGTTAAACTAGTCAGAATGACAAACAATCTTCTTCGTGCGAACGAGGCATTTGATTACCAGGCAGGGTAATGTTAAAACGAGGTTGTTCTGCATGGTTACGACAGAAACTTAGAGTATAATAGAAATTTGGTAATGTATTCTATATCATCATCAATTTCGCGGTACGTCAGAGGCGCGTTGACGGCCATCATTTTGACTCCTCAAACTCATTGGATGGTTTCGTTGGCGTCGGTTGGTGGCATCTTCTGTGATCTTGATAGCTGAGGCACCACACCACCTCTGAAGTCCGTCAATCCATCGAAACCTTGGCCTGCCTGCAGAACGTCTAGTGCCGTCAAGTAGCCCGCTGATCAGCGTTGAGTGAAATGTGTGTCGTTTGTAGTGGCCCAGCCATTTGTATTGTATATGACATCGAATAAATGTTTAACAGTGGCTGCCTAATTAGAGCTAAATATCCGTAAATTAACCATGAAGTTATAAGTTAAGTGATTACATTGAACTCACTCCACGAGCCCATCGTATCTGATTTGATGATTATTAATTAGTCTTACCTGTATTCTTCTTCGCCCACGGTTACAATCATGTCCCACGTGGCACCGAATGAGTACGCCATGGAATCGAGACATATCTAAAAGGGAGGATGGACTATATAGTATTCAAGTGACACGTTCCCAATAATACTGAAAGTCAATGTATCATTTATGTGACAACACTCCGAGGGGTGTGTCGGGAATTCGAATTGGGATGTGCCAGCCATTCGGAAATCAGATTACATTGCACTGATTCCAAGCTACATTATCAAGTGGCGATTTCTACAAGCAAAGACTTCCTTTGCCCTCCAGTTCTTGAAATCCTTCCTCGGTTGCAAGTTATATTTCACCGGAAGATGAACATCATTCATCATCATCATCATCATTTAATCTGAAAAATCCGATAAGCTTACAAAGCTTTTTTGCACGGAGCAGATAAAAATTAATAACAGGGCAATACAAATTGAACGTCAAATGCGTCGAGCTTGCCCATTGAAATTGACTATGTGACGTATCACGTAATATGGGATTGATGCAATGTCATGCTCAGCAATGACTGAAATGTATGCCCCCAAACGATGTCCAATTGCCTGCCCTTTCATCTCTATTTATTAGACTTTGCACCGTAGTTACAAGTCATAAATATGTGCCCAAAAGTTTCTGAAATGTGAAATTACATATTCCAAAATGTCGCACAATCTCAAGAAGATACGGAAAATATCGGCCTAGCAAAAGTAAGATGATAGCCTCAAAATCAATACCTTTATACGTTGGGGAAACTTACCTAGATAGATGTGAAAGATATTCGCGTCAGCGTCGCAGGCGAACCTGCTTCGCTATACGAGCGGCGCCGATCTCCGATTCTCAGCAGTCAGCCCTTCGGCCTATGACTATTTAAACTTACCTACGACTATTTATAAAATTTTATTTTATAAAATTATTTTACATTCGGATTAGAATCTACTGCATACAGTAGATCACGACGATGAATAGTTTTAAAAGCCCTCCTTACAAATTAAAAATATATTTTGTTTGCATCTAGTGAGCATGATCAAGCTTAATTCTTCGATCAAATCAACATCACTATTGAGACAGTCCTGTATTGTTAGTGGGCCTAAACAAGTTAACATATTTGCCAACTGAACGAACCCCTTCCTTGTCGCTCAGTCGCTGCCTTCCTTTCGATGAAGACGATTTTTTCAATAGGTAAATAGCTAAAAAGAAGTAAAAGAAAGTTTTGATAAAACTATACAAAACTGCAATGAAAGGGAATTCGGTTATCTTATTGCAGTCATAGGATACAGTATGCACTATAATCGTAAATTTACCGAATGAAGAGACACAATATCAAATAATATTGACCGTCTTACTGAAATTTGTAAATGTCAAGGTTGTTTGAGGAGTCTTAGGCTCACCGTAGTCGGCTTCTGTTGGTGTTCCGCGTGCACTTGGCCAATACTTTGGGTCCTGCCAAATAATTTCGAATTATAGCGTCAATCGAGTGAATTAAAGCGATGGACAACATCTGTCCTCTCCCGATTCAAGAAGCGGATTCAGAACCTGTGCTATTTACAATATAAAATGTCAATAATTAAACGTTCTACAGAGCTAGCCATGTCACTAGCACATCGCCTATGATAGTTTACAATAGATATAAATATTTTGTCTTTGAAACGACATTTTTTGAAACAAGACAATGTTGGCGCAGTGACAACATTATCAGGCAGATCGTTCCACAATGGGGTCACACGAGAACAAAAAAAGTACTAAACTAATATAACTACTTAAATTACTTTGAATTAAATTACTTAATTTTTTTCTTAAATTAGTAAATTACAAAACTACTAATTAGTAAGTGTTTTAATTCTTGATAAAATTATTTGCAAAATTGGCACCAATTGCCATGTTTTGCAGCATTATGGAATGACCACGCGCGTTGTATACTAACTGTAAACTTGTAAGCTTGTAGCCATTTTCATGATAAAATATATGTGTTGGGAGTTATCATTTTAAGGTACCTGAAATCTGTAAGTGTCGCCGTCCGCTTTCAATGTACTCTTGAAACTGTTGCTTCTTTTCTTTCTCCCGTTGTGATTGGTCGAGTACTTGTCGTATGCATCGTCGTCGTCGTTCGACTCGCAAGTGTTTTGTGCGTCCATTCGATAAATGAATCCGAGACGCAGTAAAACAGAAGCGAGGTATTCTGCCTGATCTGGCGAAAACAAAACAAACCGCGTAGTGGAATATTTACTTCCAAAAAGGTTGAATAACTTGTGAAATTATATGAAATTTCTGTACTTACCGATGTCCTTGGCGTCAGTGTTCCTCAATAACCAATTGATAATATCCCTGCCTGCGTAACACGGAAGATATTTCAACTATTGCTGAACAAGAAGAATTGTATAAGTAAAGAAAATTAATATTGAAAGATATGGCCGCGTGGCCCAATGGATAAGGCGCCTGACTACGAATCAGGAGATTGCAGGTTCGAGTCCTGCCGTGGTCGTTTTTCTTTCGCGCTATACTTTTTTACTTTTTCTCTTTTGCGCTAAATCACAGTCCTAAGTCACACCGTCTGTTAGAAATGTTTTGCATTATAATTATTTCTTTTGATTTACTTTATTAGTTTCGTTTAAGTCAATTTATTCATTTTATACCTGTGTGAACGACTGGGTGACTTGAAGGCGAAAAAAACGATCTTTGGTTTCGATGCTTGACGGCAGCAAATGGACGAATCATTTTCCTGACGAAGGCCTCTAGCTGTTGGTACAAAATAAGGACAAAATCCAATCATAAAAGAACGAAATAAAACTAATAAAATAAGCCTGAATCCACATAAAACTCAATATTATTTTTCACTTCGAATTTCAACCACTAAAGATAAAGGTCTTATCTTTCTTGTCAAAATCGATCCTTTTTAATTTCTATACACATTAGTCAAAACCTGAATGAATGATGATGATGATGATGATGATGATAATGAAATTGATGCAAGCTAATAGTGTATGGAACAATCAAAGTTAATAAGCTGAAGATTGATACGAAAAGTTTTTGCGAAAAGCATGACTGGATTAGCCTTCTCTATCTCTGGACCAGTTGTGTGGAACTCTCTGCCAAACGAAATTCGAGGCTCCCCAACGTTGGAATGCTTCAAGGCACGACTCAAGACCCACTATTTTACTGGCATATGCGAAAAAATGTCGTTTTTAATTTAAATCACCCCAGGAACTCAGTGCGAGAAATTTTTAAAGTACTTGTAGATATAGTTTAATTTTAATTCTCATTAATAGGATGGTAAAAGTACATTTTAATTTGCTATAATTATATTTCAGTTTTAAAGTACTGTAGAGTTAAGGCCATGATGCATGTCAGCGCTTTAGNGGGGGCGACTGCCCCCCTCGCCCCCCTTGGCTACGCCACTGCATATCCCTAGTTCTATCCCTGGCCCAACCCTATTCCTGTATTCAAACCCTTTTCAGAATCCTAAACCTAGTCAGATCGTAGGAATGGACAACCGTACGGCGAAACACTTCGATTAATATAATTATTTCCAGTTACTATGAAACATTTGGTAATTTTCGTCTTGAAATTGCAGGGTTCCAAATTGAACACTTTACAAAAAATTGGCTATAAACGAAAGGTGCTCATGACTTCAAATATGTTTAAAATAAATTGTTTTGTTGACTGATGCATAGTATATATGGATAAAGAGTTCACGACACGAAGAACAAGTACAGTACATATCTTATTCGATATGTCTACAATCTTTGGGGTAATTTTCTGCTCAATATAACGTTTTCTGGATTTCACAGAAGGATCGAAGAACCCTGTAATCTCGTGACGAGAGATAGAGTGTTGATGCTTGCCGACTGCAAATAATTTATGAAACAAACAAACAAGAGAGGTCACAAGACAACTGTTTTAACTCACCCTGGAGTCCAGCAAAACTTGCGATTCAGAGCGAACATGGCGTTCCACCATTTCATCATCAACAGCGAACATTATCTCTTCGTTCTAAGAATTTCCGTTACAACGTCAAGTATTTGACACTGTACGTGGTCTTGTTCCTAGGTTGACAAACTTCAGTGTTTGCTTTGTCGTTTATGTTTAGTCTGCTAATATTGTAACAGTTGAGCCAGAGAATCTTTCGTCGATTGTCCTACGAAGTAAACTTTGATTGTCAGCGTTATAGAAACTCGCACATAGTAGCAGTGATTTTAATATCAATGAAAGCCAGACAGGGGATTCCACTATAGCTAGACACTGAATAGAAAAGCACAAAATAAAATTGGAATCAATTCCTTAATCTATAATACAGAACGGAATTAACATCTTCAGCTATTCATTGTCGATTTTACCTGGAAGCAATGTGCTTGGGAATATTACTACAACGTTTGTGAAACGAGTCAACAACTTTCAGTCGTCGTAACACTCACGTCAGACTTTTCAAAGAAGACCAACTGGTGTGATGATAACATTGAGGTAACCAACAATCACTGTCAAAGGGGCGTGACGCTTGAGTCCCTCAAAGACAACAGTTGAATGCCTGAAAATAAAACTGTTTGTGATCTCCTGATCTCATTCCTGGTTTTGATATTTCTAGCAACGACGGTAGAATATTCTACAAGCAACCTTTGTCGTGTTCATGATTTCCGTGTTGACATTCGCTGCCGACTGTGACCGGCATATTCGGCGTGGTGTCATCAAAGAGTAGCGACTAACTGAAGGCTACCGATCGGGTTCACAGAGGTTTAACCGATCACACACCGGTCATAAGCTATTCGCCATCCATTCAACATTGTGCCCACGATCCAAAAACATGGCGCAACACATTACAAAGCATCTGTGTTGCCAATAAATGTTGCAGTTGCCGCTCTGCAAGCAGGATTTCATACCTGGGCTTCAAACCCACATGGTTGTGACATATCAGACAATGAGCAGAAGCAAACCGAAAGATTACTGAATATAGAAGCAGGATGAAGAATTGTAAATAAGTCCCACAAAAATGGCAGAATATTTCACCATTGAGGGACTCAAATCGGCTATTTTATTTGAAATTCAAAATCGGATATGACAAGATTAAAACAATACAAGTACAGAAATAAATAATTAGAATTTAAACGAATGTGCAAATACAATTAAAAACTATACAAACGTTACAAAACTATTACACATTTTAAATTGTGGGACTTGCATTTGCCCACCCCTGCAGTGTAGTATCTCCGTAATCATTGTTACAGTCAACGTTATAACCAGCTGGCATCTTTCATCGCTGTCTGAAAGGCAATCAAGGAAATTTGACGCATTGCTTTGCGGCATTCTACTACCCGTGTTTGTGCAATTTCACAGCAAGATTATTGCCGTCACATTTGTGTGAAATAGCAAGAAGGCAGACGCCATGTGTCAGCTAGCTTTCATTGATCTGAGTCAGAATCGAAAACGAAATCGAATATACTGTAGTGATTTTGTAGTGGGGAATTTAGTCTAACAGCGAAGGTGAGAAATTGTGGTTTGACACTACTGGGCCGCAGATACATCGATTAAAAATTTAAAGTCATAGTGAATTGATATGAGCCTGACCGACCAAGGGACCTGACTACTTATTAACTGTCTGCGGAAAGCAGATAATTACATAAAGAACAGTCAACCAATTAATAGGTCATAATACAGTAAGAGTGGATTATACAGTACATAAAAATAAATAATTTACAAAAGTCAAAAGGCTACAGTATAATTATGCTGCTATTGTGTTATGACTTACAAATGCGATTTTTCGATGTCTGTGACACGCACGATTCATAAATTGTCACTGACCGTTGATGACAGTTAGTTTATGACACATCAGGTCTCTGTCCGCTTGTGCTCAGAATGACGCTTTCACTGACGGACCTCTTTCTACGAATTTCCGATACGAGACTAGCTGATTTTGCAAAATGGTGGAGCCCACAACGAACGAAGCCACTTCGTAATAATAGCGACTTTTTAAAAGGATTTATAGAGCATCTAGACTTTTTTATCATGTATTATGAGACCCATTTTGTTCTTCCTTCATCCAAATGTGATAATAGAGAAGATGGCTCTGAAGAAGAAGTCAAGAGAGGCAGTACTTTGAGTGGCGAAGAGGCGAGAAAGTTTTACGAAGACCTGACAGTAGACAGCCGGGAAATAGGAATGAAGGATCGTTGTTCTGTGGGAGAATCATCGAGAGGATCGACGAAGCAACCCATTTCGGAGAGTTCTGAAGATTATTTTCAATGCACTTCGATCGATCCCAAACCTTTGAACCCAAACAATCTTACAACGAGAAAGAAACACAAACTGGTGTGTGATATTTTTAAGATTTCCACCGAAGGACGACTAAATTCTTTGAAAGAAATGGTTCGGCGATATGGAATTGATGTTTTGCAGATGCGAGATGATTTCTCTTGGACTTTACTCATGTCTGCAGCACAAGCTGGTCAATGCTCGATAGTTGATTATTTACTATCCACAGTAGAAGATGGCTACGCAAAGCTCGATGGTGGCACAGCAGAAGAAATTGCAATGCGGCATAACCAAATGGAAGTATTATCAGTATTTTTCAAACATCGACATGGATCATATCTTTGTGAAGACAGTCAACACGCTGAACCTTCCGATCGGGATGAACTATGTACGATTTGTGATGTGACTTCTAGCGATAAAGTCACCCACGAGTCTTCAACGGCTCATTTATTTCTAAAGAATTCTGACCGTCCTTCTGTAGGAAAATTCCACTTATCAGAAGGAAATGTAGGCTATCAAATGATGCTCCGTCAAGGTTGGCAAAATGATGCTGGGTTAGGTAAGAAGAGAGATGGTCGATTACAACCAGTTGCTACGGCATTTAAATGTAATAGGACTGGACTTGGAATGGAACAGTTACGTAAACGGATCACGCACACTTGTGAGAATCAAAGAAGTGCTACATTGAACAGAAATGAAAGATCTCAGCATGGAAGATCTCAACAGCGACAATCGGTATATGATCGCAGGAACCGAAAAAAATCTGAAGCAAGGTTAAAGCAGGGACTGAAAGATTTTGAAAGGCAATTTAGACAGTCATTTAATGACGAATTTTGAATCATCATAAATTGAAGTTCAAGGGCTTTGATTTAGTAGAAAAACATATTATATTTTTCAATGAGCTTGATGAGTCAAGTTTGATCAAATAGAGTAATAAGTTATAATTTCCAATGAATTTAATTAACTGATCTTGCCTTATTGTTGACGTTGCACGGATCGCAATAGTTACCGTTATTGCTTTTCCGCATTGGTTAATTCGCTGTGTTTAGGTATAAATAATAATTATTATTTATTTGTATGTTTTGACACTCAACAGCTTGAAAACCGTGGCTCTAGCCATGCCCCCAAATACAGCTCTCAATACACGATGGAGATAGAGTGAGCGGCAAGTGACCGGGTGCGGCGTCTCCAGACGGCGCAGCAATCGACTTGGCGCTGCAGCGGCCGGTGGTGTGATGTGATGCACCACCGTCCGGCGTCGACGGGACGATTGCAACAGTGGTCGCTCTTTGTCCGCTGTGACGGACTCCGGCCCCGAGTCATGCGGATATGGCGAAGCCTCCAATACGTCAACTTACTGGATAAGCTGCCCCTAATGCTAGCCTTTGATAACGCGTGAAATATCATCGTTTGTGTAATTTACAGATCAGCTTCGCCGCAATTTACCAAATCCAAACTGCTCGTGCAGTAGGAATTGGGAATGTAGCGGCCCACAGTGATCACGGTGCAAGACATCCAAGAGTGAATTGCTACAAATACAATAAGTGTAGCCAGATTATAATTACAATTGATTGAACATAGCTCAATGGTGTACACGTTGCTTCGATGTTGTTCTGATGCGGTTCTGCGCGCTACTATATAAGTACCTTTGTCCCGGCACAATGGGGCACGTGCAAAGCCTGCACGGGATGGTTGGAGCTGTATCGATAGCAACAAATTGCCACGTGTCTATAAATGACGCTCTGCTTTAAATCTTGTCTAATCTGACGCCGTCTTGCCCTGTAGACTATTGTTGTTATTCGGACGAGGACATTGACTTGATAAGAGAAACAGCGAGCAAGCGAATGAAGAGGAAATGGGTGACGAAGAAAAACACGACGAGCTCGCGTGGGATGCTCTCATTGACGCTGACAATATCTGCCCCAGTGGCGATCCTGTCGAAGAAGCTCCATCTCAAACGCCGGCGGCCATCAAGAAACATTTTCTTGCGCTGATAGAACTCGTAGAGAACGATTCTCTGGCTACGAAAACACGGTGTTCAGGTAACACTTTAATTCAACGTTAAATGCATTATTTAATTAAAAGTATCCTGGACAGGTCGCATATAATAAAATCAATTTATTAGCACAAATCAGTTCGGACGGGAAACAGGTACTGATCAAATCTGATGACGTCGACTAGCAGCTTATGACGTCACGTTTGAATAGTAGCCTGTTGTTTCCCCTGTGGTTTTCCACAGGGAGACCTCCCTTTCCGAAGCCCACAAAAGGAAGAAAACTCTTTGTCTATCATCCGGTGTTGTATTTGTTTCCATGTCTGTGAGAAAGTCGTGTTGAGTTGGGGCTGATGCCGGCGTTAGCCAGTGTCGCTGGAAAATCGCATTATGATGGGAAAAGAAGAGCACTTCTTATCAGAAGAGTCTCAAGAGGATAACCCTTTTCAGTTAGATTCTCCTTCTGATTTTGGTGAGTGAAACGAAACCAGAATGCCCAAAGCCCTAAAATGACCCCGTGTGCTTTTGACCCTCGTTTTGTACAAAACAAATAGTATTTGTATGAATTTGACTTGATGATTCGTCTGCTATCGTTTGTTCTCTTTCTGCGGCAGAATATAAAGGGCTTCAGAAATGATTTCGTGTGCTGGAGCAAACAAATGTCGGTGTTTTCCGTACTGTTGTTGATTTGTAGAGAACGTGTTGCATGAAAAGTTGAAGAAGTGTTTTTTTTTACGATCGAAGGGAAAGTAAATAGAATATTGGCAATTAGTAAAATGGATTTGACTGTTTACATAGCAGAAACCTCATTCGTTGTACTTTTGTGAAACAGACACGCTGCTATGTACTTCTGCAAACAGCTGCAAGTTTTTTAAGCGTTTTCAAAGGATTTAAATATTCACTCCGGCCATGCTTCTGCTGAGGCTATTTTGTCCTACCAAAACAATGACTTCAAACCACATGCTGATTATTGATTACTGTCCTGGGCAGATAGATTGCTCATTCTAAACCATCGTTCCTTGATTGTAAGGTAGATGTTAATTGGTTCGTTGCAATCCAATTTGCACAAGAGCACTGCTTATGTGTCTACCATGATTGGCTGCATTCAGAAAAAATAAAATAAGTATGATTAAGGTGACAAGGCTTCACAGCTTGCTCTAAATATGTACGGTCGCTTTAAACGCCTTGAAGGCGTTTATTTCGTGAATAACTTTGAATACTAAACAAAGAAGACGTAGGCCTATTAAAAGAACAACTTTAGCCCTGTATTTTTTCTCCAAACTATTTTAAAAGTCCAAACAAACTAGACAAAAGAAATAAAAAAGTCTCTAAACAAGTAAACAAATCATAGAAAAGATAAGAAATATATTGAAAAAATATTAAACCTATCTTGTACACAAATTGGTTGATTTTTATCTTTGTTGTCAAACTTATGTTTATGGGCGTGGGTACAAGTCCAACTTTTTTGTCCCTGCAAAATTTCTTTTTAATACATAATTTGTTATTCAGATTTGGAATTGGCAGCTGAAATTGGCAAATCGTTACTCGAGAGAAACCGTGAGCTTGAATTCCATCTGAAAAGGTCCCAAGACTATGCAGAGGAGCAATTTTCACGAGCTGAGGTAGGAATATCTATATAAATATAAAATTTATAGGAATGCTGGTCCCTCTTTCATTAATGAAGTAAATAGGTAATATAATTTTTACGGAGTTGTACTGTATTTTGTGTATTTCCTTATTTGCTTAATTTCTAGATTGCATATCTTTGCTCGTGAAAACTCTTTGTGTAGAGGCAGCCTTGCATAATGTAGATTTGGAATTAGCACATGAAATAAACAAAAATATTTAGTTAACAGGATTAATGTTAAAGATTGAACTTACCATGTCAAAAGAGTTAGCCTGCATTTTAGACAGAGCTGCAAGTAATTATTACTAAAGTAATTGATTACCGGTAATAGTTACTTTTATGGTAATTCCTAGATGTAATCAATTACTTTACCAGCAAAGTAATTTTAATAATAATAGTTACTTTTTCTGGTAGCGAATTGCTTCTGGATGAAATCTAGATTACAGATTACTTTTCCCTGTTTTGAAGCCTACTTGGCACACTGCTAAAAATCCTCCGCCATTTTTAGCAACATTTTTCATCCAATTAACAAGTCGCTCTCCAGCTCATGCTTATCACATAGATTCATCCATAGTACTTATAAATGCTCTTCAAGATGAAGAGAAATAGAGTTGTAACAGGTTGACTGTTTATGTCCTACCCAGTCTTGGAGATTCAGAAACTGCAGCATTTTTAATATCGATATACTCTAAAAGGTTTATCTCTGGAGCTCAGCAGTCTTCTGTCAGTGAGAGCAGCATGTGAATCTATATTACGTCGATGGATTTATCCTCTGGAATTACAACACTTTGAAGGGTATCTGCCTTCTTTAAATAAACGAGTAGGAAGTTAGCAACTGTGAAGTATAAGGTGCAATTTTGAAAAGATATACTGTAGCAGTTTGTTCTTCCGAGTCTTCAAGTTACAGTAAATTAATAATAATGAGCTGTGATGGAACTCATAACAACGATTTGAATTTCGCTTTGCGTCGCCAATTTTTTAAATTTTATATATGGAAAGTAAAATTTTGTACCTTGTAATTATAATTAGAGTAATTTGTAACGGTAATCAATTACTTTGTGTGGGCAGGAACTGCAATGATAACCAATTACTGCCTGAGTTGAGTAATTGTAATTTTAATTGATTACTCAAATGGCAGTAATTTTACAGCTCTGATTTTAGAGGTTTAGCTACTTAACCAGCATTTGAAGCTGATTTTCCGTTTCTTTGAGTCATTTTGAGATAAGTAATTTCCTTTTTCTATATTTACAGTTCTATCTAAATCAAATTGAGCTGTTGCGTGAAGAAAACGATTTAAAGGGACGCCTTTCAGAGCAACTTGACAATCACCTTCAAGAAGTCTCTGAAAAGTCCATTCACAGTGATAACGACAACAAGCTATTACGTGTGCAAAACCGTCGCCTAATTGAAACTGTTGACTTGCTGGAAAAGAGACTGGAAAGTGCTCATTCTGAACTGAAAGAGCTACAATTTCAGCCGATCGATGCTTCTTTGCCTTGCAACAGCTCAAGGGAGCTTGCCGCAGACAATGGCCACCTGTTCAATGCGGAAATTCATGCTTGTGCAGAAGCTGGTAAAGATTTGATATGCACATGCGCTGACACAGAAAAGAAGCTACTCGTGAGTAATGAGCAAATATGTCTGTTGAAAAAATCTCTCAATGATGTCAGTCTTGAACAGAAGTTGTATGAGAGGCAAACTCTTGAAATGGAATCCGAACTTAAAGAGGTGCTTGACGAGAATGAACGCTTCCAGCAGCAATTGAAAGACCTCCAGAATCAATTAACAGAATGGCAAGACATCGCCGAGAAAGCTAAGCAACACTCTCATCGGGCCCAGAGGCTAAGTGAGAGCTACGATACAGAGAAGGACAATGTCTATGCTGCCGTTACCACAAGTGGTCTTGGGGAGAATCTTTATTACCGCCGCTTACAGGCAGAACACAACATGATGACCAAATCAAAATCATGTGAGGTATTATCATCTGCACCGTATAAGAACAAAGAAAATCAGGTGCCCTACTGGAGCCATAAGCTTGGCAAGCTTAATTTAAACTACAATGGATCTGTACTTGATGAATTGGATAACCACTATGGCGAGCTTGTGCAGAGATACGAGTCTATGTTGAGCAAATTTAGAGATGACGGCAAGCTAGTGGAAAATCCTGCACGATCACATTGTGTCCAGAAGGCCATTCAAACGATGTCACATGACTTTCCACCTTGCGATGCTAGTGTCGACCAAAAAGATCTTTGTACAACACATTTAACTTCGTCTTCAGATTATCGCAAGAAATTTGCTGAAATATTCATGAAACTAAAAGAATTTGCTCAAAAGTAATTCCACCACGATGATTGGAGCCATTTACAATAAATTGCGTTTCAATAATTACGGAAAATAATTCATTAATTATAAAATTGTGTTATTTATTAAAAATGTACTTCAAGTAATAATTTTATACGTTTATACATTAGAAGAATCTCTATCTTGTTGAATTGTATTTAGATCTATAGTATATTCTTTATATTGGATTATGCATTTGTTACAATAAATTATGTATATGTATATCTATATGATGTAATGATTTACTTAGTAGTTTGCTACTGTTTTGCAACATGTTATATTTCATTACTCCGACACATCAAGGCCTTGATCGACTTAGATCCCGTAACTAGTTCTTGTTTCGAAGAAGCCTTCCTACTTATAAACAAAACCATGTTTGATCTTGGCGTAGGAGTCTTGGCATGTGCTCTCCCGTGTCCTCTCTCCGTTACAGCCTCCCGCATTGCTATAATAGGCATTTCGGTATGCCTCTTGCCACCGCGACCAATCCAAGCCGTGTTGATGGTGTCATCTTGTTTAAACAGCAGCTTGGTCAAAGAACACGGCGAATGTGACGATGATCATTTGCGTGCAAACAGTAGCTTGTTCAAAGAACACGGCGAATACTTTTTTGTGATAAGAGTACTAAATACTCACGGATTGGGCCAGGGTGATCATTCACGACAATCGAGACCGGATCGTTAGCAGACAGGAACTCGTGATAAATGCCAGTTAAATATAGCAGTAACGCAGTTGCTCTTAACAGGGCGTGTCCAATAGCATGCAGTCATTCCACTGTTGTGTAGTGAGACCAGCTATATGGTTGGACAAATGGAGACGGGGAGGAATCAAACGCAAGAGAATGATTCATCGATCTTCGTTTGCAAACCGCTTCACTTGTCTACTGTCGTGGTCGTCGTAATGGCCTGTTGGTTGATATATTCATGCGACTAATCATCTAAACGATTAACTCACTCATTCTGCTTTTAACTCGAATGATTCGGCGAATTGACTTACGCGGTCGATAAGGGCAGGAGTGCAGGACGAGAGCTACAAGAAAATCATGAGAAATGTCATTATTACAATCGAAGGCAAAGTGCAATGATGAAATGCCAAACGAGGCCAGCGTATACGACCTTACAGTCTATTCTTACACTTCTGTAGGCGTCATGAAAAAGGTCACTTGGAAGATCAAGCCGTTGTCCTTTTATAGCGCAGGCAGCTCAGGCATGTAAAAAACTGGCAGTCAGTTGCTCCTGATTCAGTCTTTTTTATTAAGACAAGCGTTGCACTCCGCCCAGTCGTCCGATTATTCATATAGTTGCATACAAGCAAAGTTGAATGTCATGATTATAGGTGCGAATAAAAGCGATATTGATTAAAGATCCTCCCGTGAGATTTCGTAGAAGGATCTTGCACTTGCTGACAGGCAACTTTCCTTCCTGAAACATTTCATTTGCACAACTCCCCTATCTTTTCATAACGGGGCTTGGTCGTCATCATCAACTTTCCTTTCTCAAAGTGGCGACCATTGAATCTATTCCCATAATCAACGTCCTATCTGGCTTTGAGACAAAAGATGTAGCCTGTCCTGCAGAAGGAATGCGTTGGCCTTATTGACGCCATGCACTCAGCAAAAATATGATTCTAATTATAAGAGAAATTCCTTATTTTAAGTAATATAATCCTAAATCAAGTACAATAATACTTTCCACACTGTAAGCCACAAATTAGTAATCCAAATGTGAATATTTACCTTTTCTTGCCCATGCAGAGCAAGACTTGTTTATTAAAGAAAGTTTATTCTTGAAACAATATTCAAGAATATAGAATTCATGTATATTGCTTGAAATTGTCTTTACGGGGATGTCCAGAGGACGAATATTGAAGAAATTTCGAAATTATTGTTATATCAAGTTATCAACAACTTTTTATCCCAGCACACCTAGCATCTCTGCATACATTACAAGCATCATTCGTTCGTTCTCTTCTGGCGAACTGTACCAAAGGAAAAAAGAACAAACTTAAGGTTCAAAACTTGCAATTTCTGTTTCTCTGTTTCTGCCCCAAAATTATGGAACAAACTTGAAGTATCTAAGAGTTTTTACCTTTTTCTACGCTTTTAAAAGCGAGTATATTAAAACCTATTTAGCTAAACTTTAAATAATTTTAATTATACTATGCATACTGTTTCTTTAACCGTGTGATTCCCATTTGGAACTCTCTGCCACAAGATGCTATAGACAGTGAACCATTAGTCAATCCAAGCATGCTGTTGACTCGATTGATCTGAAACAATTTTGTAAAATTTATTAGGCCGCGCGTATAGTGTAAATTCTTTACCTGTGCTTGTCTGTCATACATTGTTATTTTACTGCAATAGTTGACAAATAAATCATAACATACTGTATCATATCATATCATCTTAGTATCTTGTTATCTTAGCATCCTTTTGATGTAAAGATCTGTTACGAGAAGGCTCCAAGGGAGAACAATAAGACACTCTATCGGTTCTCTAATACCTCACTTGTACCATGTACAGTACTGTACACTGTGCAGTACCCCACCCATGGCCACACTCTTATTAGGCCATTTTGTAATGCCCTCTCTTTCTTTATTACCATCATTTGTAAATGAGGCAGGGACCAATCGACTTTCAATGGAAAACCAAACAGATTTTGCTGCAGCGTGAGATATCTGTACGAAGGAAGGAACACAAACCAAATACTGAGCAGTCAGCATTCAAAAGCTGCAAACACCTCTATAAATCTGCTGGATATCTTATCAGGAGACTTTGTAAGTGCACGCAGTAGCTTATAGGTTTGTTAAACTATGCAGAGGCAGAGCTCGACCTGCGTTACGTTTCGGATTTCTGACACGGAGGCTATGTTGATAGAATGCTTTCGTTTTCAGATTGATGGTGTTGTTTCAATTGAATACATGCTCAGTCTTAGCATGTGCTTTTGTATGCATTTTTGATTAATCTAATTTGACGCTTTGTTTGTATGACGGGGTTTAGAGCTTTGCGCCTGACAACTTGCCATTTGGGTGGGTGAACGGTGTTGTCTGAATTCTGTAGCTAGCTGTTGTGTATCTGTTAATATCTTGCACGTTGGACGTGCTATATTTATGCTGTGCTCATACCTTCACTTTTCATTCCTCTTCTTTCAAGTTTGATTTCCTAATTCCCTAGACATTAGACACATCGGCCTAACGTACTAATTGCTGCTAATTTTGTTCTTGAAAATTAGTATTAATTAACATGACTTGTGCTGATAAATCTTCATCTTCTTAAAGTGAGTATCGTTAAATAATTAACATCTCATAGCAAATTTATTAAAACAACATTTGTTCTGCTTGCTCGGCGGTCGCGACCCCCATTTCTTTCAGGTCCTTTCGAAGCTCATTCAGGAGTGTGGCCGATAAAAAATTTGTGCATTTGTACATACTGTGGTGATAAATATTTTGTCTACATAATTATGTTGGTTGTTAGTTTACTGTATGCTCATTAATATTAATTCTTTAAGTTCTTGAGAGATCATCTAATCAGCACAGCATATGTTATTTGTAGAGCTTGGCCAGATCCATTAATTAGTTGATTGTTTGTTTGTTTATTTTATTTATTTCAACAAAAATGAAAAAGCAAATACTGGCTACAACATCTAGTAGTTACATAAAGCCTTTGATGATAACATCTACAAAATGATAAAAATTAAAAATACTTCCAGTGCAATGAAAGGTCAATTGCTGACAAACGAGATTAAACTGTTAATATTGTTGTATTTGACGATATCAAGGAACAAAGAGTTCCAAATTTTAATAAGATGATCAAGGCGCAGAGATTTGTTGACGGCAATCAAAGTTGAGCTTTTCAGTAGGCTAATTGACAGCTGGCTAATTTAGCCAAAAGTTGGCAATCTGTAGTAACTTCATTTTATCGAGTGCCAAATACAAATACAAATACAAATTGACAGCTGGTTAGGATGACCTCTTGATCTATTGTTTTTCGGCAATTGATTATCCTTATCAAACATTGTTTCATTGTTATCACAAAATATTCGTCTTCCATTGCAGTCTTTCGGAGATTTAAACATCATTATGCAGTCTGCAACTGCATGCTTACTCATATTTGCCGAGGTCAGGGAGTAGTTGTAATTGTAGCAAGCTACAACAACATAGTACAGTGCCTGTAGTCAATCCATCGCTGTCAATTAGACGGTTGGACAGGAACTCCCTGGAGTTATATTATGAGCAAATAATACTCTTTCTTGTTTCATTTCTCTTAGATTTCGATTCAGGATATTTCTGAAAGCGCAATGAATCACATGATTGATTGGAGTTCTGTCGCTTTTCATTCTTGCAACTGACCATTGCTATGTCAAAGAGGAAAGACAATGTGCCGTTGAGATATCTTGGTACCAATCATAGCCAGGCCATGGATTCCGAACAATCTCCCTTGTTGTCTAGGCGACAGCGTAATCAAGATGTACGTATTCATGTGATCCGTTTTATTCAAAATTGTTTATTTTTGATTGCTTGGCATTAATGTTTGATTTGACTACCCATCCAATGCTTTGTGGATGTCCAAGAGCTCGTTCTGCTTCTGTGTTTGTTTATTTAGAGGTATCCTTAGTGTGCAGAATAGCAAGCTAGGTAGCAAATAGGGTACATTTGAGTGATCATTTTGCAGAATATTGGAAAGAGAACAGCAGAATATTTGCAGACTCGATTATTGTCATATATAACTCTTTTAATATTGCATTTTTATCCAGCACCAAGGCAATGAAAATTGTTATAAGGCAAATTTTTATCCACGAAGCAGAAGATCGAGAGAACTGGCGACGCAATGTCTCAGAAAGCTGCCATCAAATGGTGCTACGGCCGAATCGGCCACGCTAACATACATACATACCAAGGCAATGCTATTAGCCTAGTTGTACTGTATACAATATGCATCAGCATTAGATAATGATAAGTTCAATTGCTTCCATAATGCCACTGGATTGATGTTTAATTAATAGAATTTCTGAGGTTTGCAAAATGTAGACAGAACACTGAGAACAGCCAGTTTCAGTCCATTCAGTCATCCCAGAAAACTGGTCCTCTTATTGTAAAGTGCTTTAGGCTTTCTTGCATGTTAAGCAGCCGTACCCAACACTAATTATTTGAAAATCAAAGCCAATTACGTCAAGGCATTAATTTGACTCTGGAGTAAATAATTATTGGCCTACATGTTAGTTGAAAGTGGAACATCGACTGATTTTTTTTGTTTATTAAGAATACTTAAGGCATCGTAATCACTGGTCAGGATATTTGGAAGTCTCCATATGGCTATTTGCAATTTCATTAATTCCTTGTGTCCAGTGTCTTTGATACTGTGATGTTTTGATAAACGATAACGATAACATGACTGCAAAATTAGCGGCCATGGTCGTCGTGTTTGCCACAAACAACACGCCAACGTTTTCTATTTTGCGCCAGATTTTCGGCGATCCTCAAGTCAAAGCCCAAATCCTTTAGATTTTCCTGTAGATTTGACATGTACGTCTTCCTCAGTGCGCCACCTCTTCTCAACGGTTCTGAAGGCTGATTTGAATGGCGCAGCACTGTTGCTAGAGGTGTTTCTGGTCGGCGTAGAGCCGTAGATAATGTCCTAGCAGTGACAGCCTCCTCCTAGCGATAATTTGTTGTGCTCCTTGAGTGTACCCTGCTACCTCTTTGTTGGTGCAGATGTTCGGGTACGTGCAGTCAATTGCCAAGCGAATGAGTTGCTGATGTGATGCGTCGATACTAGACTGGAGAGATGCCGTCACAGTCCAGGTCTCAGACCCGTAAAAGAATACAGGCTCAATACATGCTCTGAACAGTTTCATCTTTGATTCTTTGCTGACAGGCGAGGTCCAGACTGCTGTCAGTTTGTGAGCAGCCACGCGTGCTAGTTGTCTTTATGTTTTTATCATGTTTTTATGCTATATGTGAACATACCTCACTGTAGAGTAGGCCAGTTCTAGAGTTTCTTTTTCATCGCAGGCAAGGAATGCATCGACTCCCTACACCGCTTTCAACTCACCACCCGTTTCTGCAGCATTGTATTCATTGAATCGTGAGAAGACAGACACAGAATACAGCGGCTTATCTGACATTGCTGTAAGCTCAGTGTCCTAATGAAGAGACTGGTGCAGTAGATTTGCTGTCTCATCAATATAGCAGTTGTATTGTTGTAGGGGGCTTATATTGTATACCATAATGCAGTGTGTGTGTACATGTCGACCTCTGAATGTCTTACCATATTCCGGCGCGTGTAATTCATGCTTCGAAAATTTTAAATATAGGGCGACTTATGCGGCATAATTATGCGTAATGTTTTTTGTTAGCCTCTTACTTCTGTAGATTCTCACTTTCATGCTGCTAAATTGGGGTGCAACTTAATATGTGCCAGTTTATTGCTGACTTTGTTTTAAAATAAGTAAAAATGTTTGTTTATTGGGAGTAAACCAATAATCCAATGGCTTTTCTCCTTTGGAGCCCTCAACGATTACAGTCACAGAAGGAACAGTGGATATATGTGTTACATGAACTGGTTTGCTTTGCTAGCAGCTATTCTATGCATCTTCGCTTTCATGCTACTAATTTGAGGTACAAGTACACATTATACTTGCGGACAACTTATACACTCTGGAATGCGATAAATAACTACATCACCATATTTACAAATTAGAGCTAGTTTTTCTTGTTGCATCTTCGTATTAGATTTCATAAATTATCAATTTATCTGAAATGTATGAAAATGCAATAATGTCGACTATGCAGGTGGCTTCAGTAGCTCTTGTAATGCTAACAGTTTTCACTTGTTGCCAGGTTTGACGTGACTGATTTGTTTTTGTCCTTTGGTTCGTAGAATCATCTGGAAGTATCAAACGAAGATCAAGGTCATGTTCCGATTATATCAACAAAGTTTGAGGTGAATTTATGGCATATGCACGATCCAACTGTGCTGTACGCGCTTCTGATGTGCAGAGAAACGGTTCGCTTGTAATCTGTGTGTTCCTGTGAATTGTATTGCAACTTGAAAGGCAAACCTGTGTTCGGCCTAAACATGGCTGCTTAACACAGATGGTCACTTAGCGCAGGTGATCGTTGATATAATTATAGTGGAATTTAGTTTGTAGATCTACAATAATTATCTTTGTTGTTTGTATTTTGCCGGCCATGACATGGTAAGTCTGATATCTAGACCTGTTCCAGAAATGAAGGCTGGATCTATTGATGAAATTTCAGAGATAACACTCGAAGGGTAACAATTAATCATTTATTGTTCAATCAGTCGTGCAAACAAAAGGCAAAACGACGTGAGATATTCATAGGACTAAAGAAAACAGTAAAATCTAGACTTTACTGTAAAGCAACATCCGATATTTGATTTTGGTTGGTATTTCACGTATGTATTGTAATATCTGTAAATCAGCTTCTGTTCCTGCTTGTAGAGCCTTGACTACGATGCTCCCGAAAGCACACTCCACAAGCGGGAGCAGCGCTCCCTCACATCGGAGGTAACCACCATATGTTGTTGTTATTGTATGCATTTCTGGGTAGAATCATGCTACAGTCAAGCCTGTATTAGCGGCCACCTCTACAGAGCTGCCACCTGTGTATAAATGCCACACTTAATAGCCCTAAAAGGATACTTTCTATAGAAATCAACCTGGACAGAAAGGCCACCTGTCTATAAAGGTCATTTTCCTTAGGTCCCAAATGTGACCGTTATAGACAGGTTTCACCGTACTTTGTTTTTGTGCTCATCAAATTTGGTAATTTTGTTGGTTTCTGTTTTTCAGAAATTGGTCAAAATGAACCTCTACAGGTGGCTCGTCATGCTTGTGATTGGCATGTCAACGGCTTTGGTTGCTGTTGGCATCGATATTTCTATCGAGCAGCTTTCAGGATGGAAATACAAATTGATAAAATCTCGTATCCTTTCCTTCAACGAGAGGGCATAGATCTGGTCATTGCATCAGTGGAGTAGCCAGGGCGGGACTGGGGATCTTTCTCCATTCATTTCTAGGATGGATATTTTGAAAAGCAGAAAAATGCTTGTGTTCACGTGGTACAGTATAGTTGCTTCTTAGTACTAAACTATCTAAAAGGGTGCGGTTATTTTTTTTATACTTCGAATTGGCGTATTCAGTTTGTAATCCAAATTCATGTTTGCGTCATTCTAAAAACTTATGACCGCCTCTGAGATGAATAAGATGTCAAACATATTCTAGGGGAGTAGCCCCTGACCCCCTTTACTTGAAGCTTTACCCCAATCACCCCCTAACAATATCCACCTAGCGCATTAAGGTTTGTACTATCAAGCCTTTTGATATATCATAGAAGAAACTCTTCTGTCAGTGCTCTTCTGTAGATGGCAACCGGTGCAGTTCAGTTTATACCAGCGTGTGCTATTCCCAACAATGCCATTTCGACTTTATGCTCATCAATAGTTGAATCATGCTACCAAAAATGTCCTCAGTTTGCCATGGTCTTCTTACACTTTGTTCCGCTTAAATGCATATGATTTTGTTATATAACAACCACCTGCATTATTTACAACCCCTCTTGGACTCGAAATGGTTTGTTTACTGATCTGTGTATCAAATATCAAGATCACGAGACTTTTCATTTGATTCTGTGCATGGTATTTTTGTTTCGTGCTGTTCTCATGAAATGCCAAAGCAGATACACATTTATAATTTATGAGTTCAATGGTTCACAAGTAACTTGAGTAAAAGCGCTTTGTAGACCTGAATTTTTCATTTGATTTATTTGCCAAACGTATGTAGTTTCGATTGAAAGCTAAGCACAATAAATGAAAGTACTTACACTGTATACGTGCAGCATACTACCAGTTGCGAACTTATTCACAGAACAGTGTCATGCATACTGCTATGCCTATACAAATACAAACACTGCATACTGTTTTTGGCATCGGCAAGAGAATTCCGTACTAGAATTGCATCAAAGAGGAATCAGTTCAAGATAAAATTATTTACCAGAATTGACTTGGATTTCGGGTTCAAAAAGTTTTGCATTGAGAATGCTGGATGCATAGATTGATGGTGACATTTGCTGTCTTTCGATGACGCGCAACTGCAGTGTCACTTCACTTGGTGGCTCATGGAAACAAGACTTAATTGGTTTTCATTGCTCCCGGCTGTGGCGCTAGGCTTTAGTGGCACACTAAAGAGACAAGGCTATGTAACATTCTTCCAATTGCAACTTCCTTGTCCACAAATAGATTTGCATGCATTTGAAGGGGACAACTCAGTTACATGTGATTCAGTAGATACCACATTAATTCAAAAGACAGAAACCAAACAAAAACAGGCAAAGCATTACTTAGGTGGACACATCAACAACTGGGAATAAAAGTGAGTTTGACAAGTTGCTTTAACGAAACGAGTCACCAGATCTTCAACGAGATAAGTAGCATAACACTTCGTAGAAACAGCAACGCTTGTGGCCATAGCCATGTCGACATAGCTGTAGCATCATGGAAAAAACAGTTATAGTCAAACCTGTATTATGGGCCACCTCTATCGAGCAGCCACCTGTGTATAAAAGCTACTTTTCATAACCCTAAAATGACACTTGCTAGAGAACTCAGCCTGGGTGGAAAGGCCATCTGTCTATAAAGGTCATTTTCCTCAGGTCCCAAGGTGACCATTAAAGACAGGTTTCATTGTATTGTTGTTTTTCAACTGACAGTATTCCTTGACAGAACGTCTCAGATCTTGACAGCTGCAAGGAAGCTGATTGTTTTGCAGTGCCTTATTGTCTTTGGGTTGGTGTTGACATCTGCCTGGTGCTTGTTGCTGCTTTCCTCACTGTCTATATAGAGGTATGTCTGTCATGTATTGATGTCTTCTTTAGTTACAGAGTGTCATATAAAGTGAAACCTGTCTATACTGGTAATCTCTACGGCCGGAGTAAAATGACCTTTTTAGACAGGCGGCCTTTCTGTCCAGATTAATTTCTATAGAAAGTGTCATTTTGGGGTTATGAAGAGTGGCCTTTATACACAGGTGGCTGCTCTATAGAGGTAGCCACTAATACAGGTTTGACTGTATAAGGAGTGTAAGTGCAATATATCTCAGTTAATATCACGGCACAGAATGCGACATCAGGCAAGTTGTGAATAGTAACTAAATCTACCTCAATAAAAGTGATTACAATCTAACTTGTCTTTCTAACCACCTGTCTTAAGAAACCATCGGTTTCAAGCGACCAATCTGATCCCAATATGCTCTGCTTTTGCCTGATTCGTTATAAAACCTATAACATTGGTATCCAATATAAATTCTGCCTGATACCAACATTTCACTATCAATAGGCAGTTCCAAACTGTGACTTAAATTTTGATATCTCCACTTTGATTTGATTTATCAATCGCAACTTAAAGGCATCGATGCAAATATGCCCATGTCAATGTTGAAATCAGTGAATTTGATTTATCAACCGGCTCGTTAAGACTGCAATAACTTCTGTTCTCGATTTGAACAGAAGATTGCTACCTGAGGCTTTTGCTAGTTGATATGGGAGTTAATTGTAGTTTGAAGACCATTTTGCACGTTGTTTTGTTTCTGCTGTTAAATTGTTTTTATTGTTTTGGACAATTGATTATGTTTGTAGCCCGTAGCTGCTGGCAGCGGAATACCGCAAATCAAGTGCTATCTTAACGGTGTGAAAATTCCTCATGTCGTTAGGATCAAGGTACATTGGCTGCTGCTTCGTTTGTCTGTTCTTTCGGCTGATGATTACAGGACGCGGTCTTCTATGCTGTTTGTTTTCTGATACCTCCTTAGACACTGCTTACAAAGGTTGTTGGTGTGGTGTTTTCTGTGGCTGGTGGATTGGCCGTTGGCAAGGAAGGTCCCATGATACACACCGGTGCTGTTATCGCAGCAGGTGTTTCACAAGGACGATCAACGACTTTCAACAAAGACTTCCATATGTTTGAAATGTTCCGGACTGATCACGAAAAGCGGGACTTTGTTGCTGGCGGTGCAGCTGCTGGGGTTGCCGCTGCCTTCGGTGCCCCCGTAGGTAAGTTGCTTGTCTAATCTTTTAATCAAATTTCTTTGATTTTGATGGAATGATGGTTCAATAGACAATGTACTTCAACATCAATTGAAAGTAATACAATGATAAAACTTCAGCTAAGACAAAAATAAATACTTCCATGTTCACGGTGATCCTATAAGCACAGTTGCTTGTTTGTTTGGGATAACCAAGGTTCACAATAATGATTGAAAGTTACACATTTATTAGCCGAAATGCAAATAAAGACAAAAAGATTTAAACCATGCAGAAGTGATGTAAGAATCGGATCATAGATAGAGATAAAGTAAGAGAGAGAAGAAAAATATATTGAAAAGAATATTATAAAGCTTTCAACTAGTTTCTTACAATCTAATTGGCTAAATGTCATGATTAAAAATCCAGACAAACACATTGCTGTCATTATTTCACGGCTGCTGCTGAATTTTCTAATGTCCTTCGGAATCAAATCGAACGTCGAACAAGAGAATTTCTTGTAAGCCTAACGTTTGCTTCTTTCTCATTGATTTACATCATTGGACTGAAGCTTTTCATGACAGAGGTTTGGGAAAATGGCCCATGAATCAGAAGCATAAAACTGTAATTGTTTGTTTACTCAACTGAATAGTTGTTTTAACGTTTTATAACATGGCCAGTCACGTCTGCATTGCCTGATGCAAACATACGGGATGCAGAGAGACATTCGAAAGACTGAAAAACACTTGCAGGGCTCTTATTTTCTGATGCTTCCCGCGTGTTTAACGCCAGTCCCACTGTTCTTAGATACGACCTCAGTGTTTAATGCTCAGTTGACAATCGTGTGTAGCCTTGTCTGACCTCAAAGATCCAGCTACCTTTTCCAAAATTAGATTCCTGATCATCTTTTAAATTGTGTATCTTCTTTTTTTATAATCATTTACTGGTGTTTATTCATTTAACAGGTGGCGTTTTGTTTAGTTTGGAAGAAGGTGCCAGCTTTTGGAATCAACCACTGACATGGCGAATGTTCTTTGCATCGATGGTGTCGACATTCACGTTGAACGTCCTCTTGTCTATTTATCATGGTTACCCTGGCAACCTCAGCTATCCTGGCCTCATCAACTTTGGCACATTTACGGTAAGCCACGGTTGCATTATTGTGTAGAAAGTTGTCTCTAATAATTATAAAGTAACGCAGTTTGTTGTAAGAGTTACCTTTCTGCAATGAGTAACTTGTAACTATAACTTGGCACTTCCCAGTCAAGTAAAATGTAATCTACTGCAAATCTATACATGGAAGTATAGATATAAGTTTTATATTCAGCCGTCTGACGAATGCCCTAGCATGAAATCTGGAGTAACGGAATAAATTGCTTTATCCTTGAGTCAATCATACATTCAATGCTATGCTCGTGTGCGTTGAGCACTTGAAATTGCAGTGCAGGCACGTGATAGCGTCACGCTACACCACGCTCTACTGTTATATAGATATGACAGTATGTGTACAATGTTTCTGGTATTGTGATGCTCCAGTGGAATTCTAATTAATTAAATAAGTTGATTTCAAGGTAACCCTTTATTGTATCTAGAATTAATTACTTTTAAAAAGTTACGCAACCTTGCTTTTTAGTAGCAATAGAATACAGTCAAACCTGTATTAGCGGCCACCTCTATAGAGCAGCCACCTGTGTATAAAGGCCACTTTTCATAACCATAAAATTAAACTTTGCATAGAAAACAACCTGGACAGAAAGGCCACCTGTCTATAAAGGTCATTTTTCTCAGGTCCCAGAGGTGACCGTTATAGACAGGTTTCACTGTACCATGCACGACTCCTTTGGACTGGATGAAAATGGCCTTTATAGACAGGTTTCCCTGTAGATGAATTTTAAATGTGCTTGTTATCTAATAGGGAACATATCAAGGATACGAAATACCGCTCTTCATGGTGATGGGCATATTTGGTAAGTGTTCATTAAAAATTAAAAATTTATTTATATTTTCCAGCTATGAGTTTCTCATTTGAAAATATTGCTTTGTTTATTTGTGAATTGTAAATAGTTGTAGGCGTCCAGGGGTGAAAGCTGGATTTCCCCGAGTCAGTGTAGCCTTCCTCGATAAGGAGGGCTTCTGATTTTGTTTAGGGAATGAAGTAATTAGTTATAAGAGTGTATCTTTTAGATTGTGTTATATCTCGAAAGCTTTTCTTGAGGATTATCAAGTCCTACATTCTTGACTCTTATTATCAAACTTGTACTATAAAAGTTTCTATGTTTGCCAGAAGTACCCTTTTAATTATATTGATATTTAGACGATATCAGCCTTATTAGTCAATAGTCACTGTATTTCTTTTTTTTCTAACGATTGATTTCTTCTCTCTATTTTAATGATAAATTACAGTCATATGAATTGTATTGTTTTGCTTCGGATTCTTTGTACAGTGAAACCTCGTTAATATCACTATGGTTTTCCAGTCAAAAATCGTTATAATAAGCGGGTCGTGATATTAAGCGGGTACAAACAGTTGCTTTTGGCAGAGCTTGCTTCTCAAAGTGAAGTGATATTAAGCGGGTTGTGATATTAACCGAGGTGATATTAACGGAGTTACACTGTAATCCTTTGCGTGAATGATCAGATATATCGTTGCCTGACATTATGCTGGCTCTCTGGCTGATATTGTTTTTGAATTTTATCTCTTAGGCGGTCTCCTTGGCGCTTTGTTCAATGCCATCAATCATCATTTGTCAATATTCCGCATGAAGTAAGTCACTTGAAAGCTTGACAATGGCTAACATGATCCTCACTAGATCAGTTGGGGATGTGTGTCATTTGAGATTTACCCGACAAGCGAGTCGTCTGATGGTTTTAAGATTATTATGTGTGCAGATTTTTTATAAAACTGTACCTATTTGTTTTTTGTTATTCAATAATTTAAATATAATAAAACCTGTCTGTAATAGTCAGCTTTGGGACCTGAGGAAAATGACCTATATATAGACAGGTGGCCTTTCTGTCCAGGTTGATTTCTATAGAAAATGTCATTTTGGGGTTATGAAGAGTGGCCTTTCTATACAGGTGGCTGCTCTATAGATCGAGGTGGCCGCAAATACAAGTTTGACTTTAATTATTTAATACATTTTATTCTACAATAATGATAATGTTGATTATAATGATTGTGGTCGTCATGCTGACGCAGGTTTTTACTTCGACAATTTGACAGGTTTGGAGACACTAGAGAAATATATCATGATTTACCCAATTTGAGAACTGCAAAGTGCTTAATCAGTTAAAGAGTTTGATGGTAATTGATATGCTTGCAGCTACAAACCATACTGTATTGCGGCACGTATAAATCGCACCCCAATTAAGCAGCGTGAAACTGAGAATGTACAGAAATGAGGTTGACAAAATAGTATGTGCGTACAAGTCGCACCCCATTTTTTGCCAAAATTCAAGTTTTCCAAAGTGTGACTTGTACGCGCCTGATTACGTTTTTTGCTGAGCGTGCTAACTTTTCATTTGCATTTGTTCTGCTTCTAGATTTATCAAACAACGACCACTGCGCGTGATTGAAGTTGTAATTGTTGGCATTGTGTCAGCTTGTGTGTGTTTCACTTTGATTTACTTCCGCAATGACTGCCAACCGCTGCTGACGTACAACAGCACAGATACACTACAGGTATGTGCCGTGGGATATATCATTCGATCGTCACACTTTCAAGATAGTCTAATTACGGTATATAGTGTACCGTATCGACGTGAGTGCAAGTTGACAGCAAGTATAAGATGACACGTTAGTTTTCAAGCTCAAAACCAAAACGTAAAACCCTTGGCTGCTAAAGTGCTAATATAAATCAATGTCGGTTTTAAACGTAATCTTCAAGTATTCAAAATTGACTTATATTCGCACCAATACGGTGATAATTGGATTTATAATAATAATTAGGTGATTATTCCATTGCATTTTATGAAAACATTCCGGTAGAAATTCTGCAAGAAAAACCAGCTATGTAATTATCATTATCAATGGTGCATATTTAGCGATATTATACGCCGTGTATCTGATTTCAAAGAACATTCTGATTATGAAACGTTGCAATGAAATGTTTACAAAAGGATGGCCAACTCTTTGTGACAGCCTGTAGTCCTGTCAACAGATCAGTTTATTAGTATTTGCATTGACTGTTGTGAACATCTGGTCATGATTATGTTCATTGCCCTTTATGACGGACATCGTGGTAACTTTTACGCTTAGTTGAAAAATAGTATTATTTTAGACTGTGATTTGATTTAATTGCTATCAAATATCGCAGGAAAACACATAAGAACGTAGATTGCGCTTACATGCAGCCATTGGGGTGGATAGAATAGATGATACCTGATACAGTGATAAAAATGTCTTGCTTTTTTCCAGTTCTTCTGCAGTGACGGAGAGTACAGTTCAATGGGAACTTTGGTTTTCAGCACACCAGAAAAATCTGCCATTAGCCTCTTCCACGCTAAAGAGAGTAAGATTTGATGATGGTTTTTGTGCCATATTGTTAACGTCAGGATTGCCAATTGAGTCAAACCTGCATTCATATGGAGTTCCTGCTTTATTAGTATTGTTTTCTTATCCGTTCTTTGCAGACGTCTATACTATTGGGACGGTAGCCATGTTTTTTGTCTGTTACTTCTTCTTGGCAACGTGGACGTATGGTCTCTATGTCCCCAGTGGTCTGTTTGTCCCCGTCATCTTATGTGGGGCTGCCTGGGGCCGTTTGTTTGGCGACTGTGTGAAGTATGTCTTCCCGCAAGGCCATTGGTCCCAACCTGGCACATATGCTCTAATTGGAGCTGCTTCAATGCTGGGTAAGTAGCTGCGGCAAGTTAATTGAACTTCTACAAGTGATTTATTCTAAAATTGAATAATCCATTCATGACGTCTTTCTCTAGTGGTTCCAAACCTGTTATATCGTCGAAGCAAAATCGCTGTCAGAGTGAAAAGCAGTATTAGTAAATGTGTACAGTAATTAATAGCTTTGAGTTAGGTAGACAGTCTGGTGGAGATGGCGGTGTTAAGGATGCCGGCTAAAGAGGCGGAGCAGAGGGTGGGAACCCATCATTTTACGTGTGTTGCAGCGATGGGGCGCCGATGGGCTTCCGGCCCTTGATGACAATACAAATCATACAATATGAACTTTGAGTGAAATAAAGAATAATTTTGTGGTAAACAACATCAGTAACTTGTCAAAGTTCCTCGTTGCCTTGCCCAGAAGTAACTAGTTACCATTACAAACTGCTCAGTTTGAAAAAATAATGAATTTACTCAAAAAGCAATGATTACCAGTGGCTCTATAAGCACAGTTACTAATATTATAGGTATAATTATTATTGTAAACTAAAACGTACTAAATTACCATTTAACATTAATTTACAATAAAATGTTATATCTAGTTTTGTAAACTGCAATTCTTTGACTTTCAGTTTATTTTTTTGACTTTTGCTAAGCAAAGAAACTGTTATTGATGACCAGGGCCGTTTCCACAGGTAGCCACTGTAGGCACATGCCTAAGGCCCTCCTCCAATGATAGGCCCTCTGTAAATATCAATACATTTTTAAAAATAAGTAATGAAAGATTTATACAATGTTCAAGCAGACTGGACTTCACATCTTTCCTCGTGCTCCTTGCATAGCACACTTAGGAGACAGCTATTGTTTAGCACTAGCCATGAGTGATCACACCATTGTGTTATTGACAACTGAACAGCACGCATCGAGGCTGTTGTGAGAATTGTGATAAAGACAGAGCAAGACTTTCGCAAATAGACAAGTAAAAGTAAACTGGCAGGGTAGTTACACTCTCGACTTTAATTTCATAACATCCAAAAGATAGGCTATTACTCTCGTTATTATAATTCAACACTTCAAGGCAAGGTCCAACAAAGCCCAAGGAACACATGCTTTGTCCACTTTACAGGATGCTGCTCACATGCAGTTACTATCAAAACATAATCAGCTCATCTCTATACCTAGAAATATGGCTGGTTGCAAATAGATGTTGTATTTCAGAGCAGAATAACCAAGTGGACAATAAGCTAATTCCAACAGGCAATTCCAGTCTTCCAAGGACCACCTCTCAGCGGATTATTATGATTTTGATAACAGACATTTGTAACAGCAAAAACTACCTGTGAAGAACATATTTGTATGTTTTGCTGCGCCATTTTTACACTTGAATGGAGATTGCTAAATTCAAGTAAATTGTCTTTATATTAGGCCCTTCTATAAATAGTGCCTACGGGCAAAATTTCCTGGAAACGGCCCTGTTGATGACTGTCTATTAAATAGTGCTGAGCGAAATTTCTCATAAAATTGTGATACTTTTCGTCAGGTGGTGTAATGAGAATGACGATCAGTCTGTGCGTTATCGTCATGGAGGCGACTGGTGACATCACTTATGGTCTGCCGTTGATGTTGTGCATTCTAATTGCCAAATGGGTTGGAGACTTCTTTAACGAGGTGAGTGACCTTTTATTGTGATAAGTAGAAGAGCAGGCAACTTTCCATACACCTTCGTTATGACAGAAGAGAAAGTACCATGCACTCCTCCTTTTGGACCGGATAAAAATGGCCTTTATAGACATGTGGCCTTTCTATCTAGGTTGATTTCTATAGAATGTGTCATTTTGAGTTATGAAGAGTGGCCTTAACACACATGTGGCTGCTTTATACAGGTGGCTTCTAATACAGGTTTGACTGTAGAGAGTTTCCATGTAAGCTGATGTTTGCAAATATAAAATTTAAAATAGGGTCCATTACGTGGGATTTCGTAAATGTTTGCTCTCGAATTGCTTTTGTATGAATAAAGGGTTACCACACGGTTCCATGTATAGTTTCACTTTTCCTCATATGAGTGACGTTGAAAGACACAGGAAGGTGTAAGAAACGCACAAACCGTAGTGCTTTCCAACATCCCAAGTGGTAAACCGTGTGGTAACCCTTTTCTAAAACATTGTAAACAACTACGGCTCGACTTGTTTACTCTGTAGGCTAAATCGCACTCTCCTACGGGTTGTGTGTTTCTTACGCTTTACTTGTGTCTTTCAACCGTCACTCGTGTTCGGAAAAGTGAATCCAAACATGGAAACGGTGTGGTAACCCTTTAAGAGTGTTTAAGAATCTCCCGTTATTATCACCTCAGTTAATATCATGATCCGCCTAATATTTCTTCAGTTTGAGAACTACGGTAAGCTATGCCAAAAGTAACTAGCTGTACCCTCTTACTAGTATGATACAAATGTCATCGTAATGTTTGGCTGTAAACCCATAGTAATATTAACAAGGTGACATTGTAATTTGCTTTATTTCTCGTCAGGGTATCTATGACATTCACATCAAGTTAGCTGGTGTGCCGTTCTTGGATTGGGAAACGCCACAAATGGCATCGCACTTGCATATAAGGTAATTACAACAGAGGGGTCTTTAAAGCTGATGTCGCAATCTATTCAAGAAAATAATTCTATATTGAGCTCATTCTGTTATTGTGCAATTCCAGTATTGAACTCTCTTCCAAATGACGTAGTTATTACGGACTATTTTTTGTTTGTTTAAGCGTCGTTTGTATGACATTAATTTATCTAAATTTTCAAATGTTATGAGGCTGCACATATAGTGTAAATATTATTACTTTCCTGTGTTTGTCTGTCAATTATCCTTATATATTTTGACTAATAAATCAAACTCAAACAATGAGGAAGTAGCAAATATCAAATATGTTCACTGTTCAATTTATTTATCTGCACAGTAGGAATGCTGTTCGAACCAGAATTAGTGGAATCTATTTGTTTCTGAATTATATGTTTTTGTTTCTAACTTTTTCAGAAGATTAAAAAAGTTTTGCCATTATAAATTCCTGTTTTTATGAACAGTTTTTATACAGCAGCTTGTTGCAATAATTAAATAGCTTTGCTGTTCACGCCTTGCAATATTCTGCTTCCTCCTCTGTCGATTTGTTTATGAAAAGTTTTCTCTAAGGCTTACAGAGCATAGCGGTTTTGTTTTCTTTGTTCTGCTATTGCATGTCTTAAAACAGTTTAGTACTGTTGAGATTCAAAGGATTTTGAAGGCTCGAATCCATCCTGAGTTTTTGAATAATCGAACCTCCAAATTCAATTGAATAGTAGCCCTATTGGACAGTGCTTGTCCATGAGTGCAATCCGTTTTTATTCTTCAAATGATCTATTGACAAGTAGTATTGAAGCTGTGCTACAGTGGTCATCACTGCTGGTGTAATATACTTGTTTGTAGTTAGTTGTAACGTTTTAGGTTGTTTTTTCTATGAGATTTACTTATACAAGTTGAGATTCAAATGGTTTCGATGTATTTCTTTGCAGTAATGTCATGAATTCGCCTGTGGTGTGTTTTCACACGGAAGAGAAGGTATGTGCAGCTGAATCTGCTTGAAATGAAGCACGTGTCATCATCTTCATCTTTTCTTTAAGCACTGAGATTTTGGATGGTAGAGGCGACCACTCGAACAGGGCCAATTGTATTGATCTTCCTGTGATATGCAGCAGTGTCAGAGCTGTTTTAACCGGTATAGGCACTCAAAGCTCTGGAGGTACCACATCGTCGTTGTGGAGCTGGGGCGGCCGGAGCCCTATTCGGCTGTTCCACAGGGTGATGATGAAATGTACTTCGGACAACTGGGTCCTCGCGCAAATGGTACCATGGAACTGGAGAAATGTCTTCTCCAGCTCCACTCTCTAATTTGGCAACCAGACCTGATTGCTACTACAACAACATAGACACTCAGAGTCTCAAAGCATGTGCTTTAAAGTCCTCAGTTTTACCCCTTTTCCATGGTGCGGTAGTTTAGCGCGCTAGAAGCGTGACACTTCTACCGCGCTTCTAGCGCGACAAGGGCCCGGTTTTCCATGTATAACAGATCGTTTGAGGTTTAATATTTCCGGTTGTCTGCCAGCTATTTTTGGAGGTCACGATCAGCGTAACCAGTGGCAACTGCATCCATAACAGCCTGTTCCAGGACCAGAGCTGTAAAATTACTGCCATTTGAGTAATCAATTACAATTACAATTACTCAGCTCAGATAGTAATTGATTACTATTACAGTTACTGGCTACACAAAGTAATTGATTACCGTTACAAATTACTGAGATTTAAAAGTAATTATAATTACTGATTACTAATTACTTTTCATGCATAAAATATTAAAAAGTATTGCTTTGAACCGAAATTCAAATCATTGCTATGAGCTCTATTGCAACTCACTATTGACTGTAATTGGAGACTCCACAGGACAAACTACGCCATGTCAGTATTACACCTCATGCTTCACAGTTGCTAGCTTCCTACTAATTTATTTAAAGAGAAACCCTTTGAAATTATTGTAATTCTAGAGGATCAATCCATCAGCTGCTCTCGCTGGCAAAAGATTTTGAGCTCCAGACTCCAGGGTAAAACTTTCAGGGTAGAATGATATCTAAAAATGCTGAACTCTTGAATATCCGAGGGCGGGCAGGACGTAAGCATCCAATATGTTCCTACTCTATAATTCTCTTAATCCTGAAGAACCTGCATAGGTTCTATAGATGAAGCCATGCAGTGAGCATTAGCTGGACAGCAAACTGTTGATTATTTGCCAAAAATAGCTGGGAAATTGCTAGCAGTGTCCAAAGTAGGTCTCAAAACAAGAAAAAGTAATCTGTAATCTCTAGATTCCTCCCAGAAGTAATTCATTACCAGAAAAAGTAACTATTACTTTTGAAATTACTTTGCTGATAAAGTAATTGATTACACCTAGAAATTACCACAAAAGTAACTATTACCGGTAATCAATTACTTCAGTAATGATTACTTACAGCTCTGTCCAGGACAGACACCACTCAAATTGTGTTTTTTACGACAAAATCCACTGCAATGAGAACGTTTCTCGTCCCTGTTATCTTCGCCTTGAATATGATAGAGTCACTTGTGTATAAGGTGCAATTATTTCAACCTGGGAATAATTTGGGCAATGAAACGCAACCTTCGATCAGAAAAACTTGAGCAACTACTACTTAGGTAAGGAACGTTCGAAACAACCTTTATTCAACGGAAAAAGTCACATTTTGGACTATTTTTGTGCGGTATTTCTGCACAGCTTCACTCATTTGACAGCTTTGAACAGGAGGTCGCGCTAGAATACCAGTCCTTTTCGTTTTCCATGGACCGGAAATCCCAGAAAAGGTGTTACCGCGCTTCTTTAGCGCTAAAGAATACCGCTCTTAATGAGGCTGGCGCACGACTGTCGTGCGATTGTCGCGCTTGAAGCGCGGTAGAACAGGACCATGGAAAACGGGTATTTGATTATCTCTTCAAAATGGCAATTTCAACCATTTAAATGCTCAGTATTCAGATTGTACAATGTATAACCACCTCTGTAATGTCTGGATTATAGTGTCTCTACATTCAGTTTGCTAGGTGTAAGTGATAGGATAGTGTTTCTGACATATCAAGTGAAATATATAACTGTGCTGTTGCTTTTAATTCAGGTTGGGAGAATTGTCGACATCTTGAAG
>OFHS01000534.1:0-15619 GCA_900245855.1 Calvadosia cruxmelitensis
CGCTTACCACCATCCAACTTATAGTTCCCCAATCCACCCAAGTTGTCACACATGAACAAAAGCTCTGTTACGCCTCTCTTCACAAAGGCCTGCAACAAAGCATATTTGCACTAGTTTAGCAAACAAAATTTAGAGATGATTACTATGAACGTTACCTTAATAATAGCTTTGTGCTTAGTGTCAACATAACCGTTTATAGATAACATCAACCATGTTGTCTTCACGATTGCTGGCAGCGTTGGCGTTAAGTTTCCTATAATCAATATTATTTTTTAACTTTGATTGCTTGCATCACATTGCATACTCGGAAAACATTTTGCCCCTAACTGTCTGCAAACAAGCTGGTTTTCATATATCCGATTTGAACATTCAAAATAATGACAAACAGTTATGTTTTAAATCCATTACAGCCTCCTTAATGTCAATGTTAACGACAAATAGAGGTTATATGGAAGCCAAGCTACTTCGCGTATTTAATCGTATTGAAGTTGTAAATCGTGAGATTGTTGTCATAAGTCTTCGTGTGTGGAGCAGAAATCTCAAAGTTATCGGAAATTAAGTTGTTGTTGGGTTCGTTGGAGTTTGTTGTGAGAGCGATCGCATATCAAGGTACTGTTCTGTTATGTCGTTCATTTATCACATTGTAATCGATTAATAATTCAGCTTTCATTGCACATAGTATCATACTATAATTTGGTAATTAGTTTATAATTGATTTTGTTTAGAAAAACCAGCAGGAAAGCACATTTATTTGTTCTGTTGCCTCGAGCTCGTTTTCTCTGAGTGTTTCTTGGCACCTTACTACACAACTACCAAACCACAATGTAACCTGGTGTAGGTAATAGGTTACAGTCAACATGGCTTTCCAGTCAGAAACCAGTGATAATAAGTGAGTTGTCATATTAATTAAGCAGGTCAAAATAGTTGATTCTGATAGAGATTAGTTCTCAAACTGAGGTGATATTAAGCGGGTCATAAATAAATTGAAGTGATATAAATGGGGTTACACTGTAATCAGTGCCGTTTTAAGCGTCGAGAGGGCCTAAAGCACTTTACCAAAGGGTGCCTAATTTTAACTATTAAATAGCCCGAAACTTACTATTGTTAAAATGTTCACCCATCGATTGGCTTATCATTTTATCAAAGATTTTGCTTTTGCTCTCGAAGAGCAAATTTATAGGGAAAATTAACTCTGTAGTACTCTGCAGTTGATTGCACACTGCACTAGATCTCAACATACTGTGAATTTGAATATTTGAACTGAAATTGAGAAGGGCCTATCAAGCCTGAGGGCGTAAAGCACATACTTTGAGTGTCTACTTGATAAAACGGCCCTGATTGTAATGACAAAGAAATACTGTTTAATTACTCGTACCATTTTTGGATGTTTAAGCAGTGCTAGCGAATTTACAATTTCAAGTANAACATAACACGAATAGCTGTTTCCTCACATCTTTGATGTATTTCATGTATGCATCGTCCTTTCCAAACGATCCATATTCGTTCTCAACTTGCCATGCAATCACAGGTCCACCCTTAGAATACTGGCAAGAAAGATAGAGATGAACTGTAAATAAATATCAATTTATTTAGCGGATGTAACCTAGTAAGCCAATGGCTTTGTCACCCGTTGGGCCCTCAAACAATTCAAACCACGTAATAAAACACAACAAATATATGTGTCGGCTGCGTTGGGAGAGTCGAACCAGGGACGCCTGACTGGCAGCCATGCATACTCTCCGCTACACCACATTGACACACTATACACATATATTCTATGGTTAGGGTTACGAAGAGTGGCCTTTATACACAGGTAGCTGCTCTATAGCGGTGGTCGCTAATACAGGTTTGAATAGAGAAGACTATGTTACAAAAGCATCATTGACAACATTGGGAAGATGCTACAATTTGCATTGGACACATAAAGTTGATCTTGCTTACCTGAAATGGTGTGACCAAGTTGAACAATTTGTCAAAATATCTATCAACAGCTTCAAGAAAAGGAGGATAAGTTGATCGAAGGCGCATGTCTTTGTCATGAAGCAACCAACTGGCAAGAAAGAATTGCCAACAGCAATTTATAATAATCCTGCTTGATATCAGTCAAATCAAAGTCAAGCTTAGCCACACAAATGCTGATGTTATATTACTTGCAAATGCTTGGAACTTGTAGCTTGTACTGCTGGTCCCGTTTGGTGACGTAACAGAGCATAGCAGAAATGAGCTTATTTTAGGCATTTATGTCATTTCATGGGAGAAGAAATGCATGTCATGAACAATAGCAGCTCCCCTACCCCTTCATTTTGGACCTGGGAGGTCCAGCAGCCTGCAACAATGCCACAGTGGGTCAAAGTGGTAAGAAACTGGCAACAATGGCTTGTTCTTTGAAACCTCACGACGACGACAAGCTAAATGACAGCACAACTCAGTAAATTGTGAACAAACCTTGGAAGACCACCCAAATCCCATTCTGTGCAGACGTACGGGCCAGGCCGGAGAATTACGTAAAGTCCATACACTTGCGCCAGATGGATGAAAGAGCTGTGAACATTTCAAGCAAAATAATGTTACAGGCCTGCAAACACCGTACCATAAGCCATAAGGGTGATGTTGCATACTGTATTTAAACATAAATAAATACTATGGCATATTAATCAATCCCATCTTGTTTAGCAACTGCACAACATGAAAATGCAAGAATGAAAATAATCCATCTTAAAATAATGTTTGAAGAGGCCAATCTTGGCCTGTTTTCACCCTTGTTCTGACAGTCTTACAAGTCTTTTGATGAGCATGCAACAACTTATCAGTGATCCTGTTGTTGAATCGCAACAAGCAAACAAGAATTCAAAAGCAACACTACTTCAATACCTACTTTCAAATTCATGTTCTTTAGCATAACAATTATAACTTGATAACCATTGCAATGAATAAATCACCCATGAGAGGAATCGGAAACTGACATGACACAGTGTATAAATTTTAATCTACTATAAACACATTGTTTACTTTAGTTTGCCTTCCTCATATGACGGAAAAGTCACTATTATCTAATGAGAATAATAGATGGTTAAAAAATATCACACAGGTGGCCTTTCTGGCCAGGTTGACTTCTATAGAAAGTATCATTTTGGGGTGAAGAGTGGCCTTTATACACATGTAGCTGCTCTATAGAGGTGGCCACTAATAAAGGTTTGACTATAATACTTAATTTTCTTTTCTTCACAAAGTAATAGATTATAAACAATATAGCTCAACACTACAGGTTACCTGATGTCTAAGTGATCTTCAAAGTCAAAAACATTCGGTTTGGGCTCGTGAGCATTCCATGGAACATATCTAGTAATATGAAATGGAGAGAAACAAAAAAAAACATTCATATATAATGAAACCTGTCTATAACGGTCACCTCTGGGACCTAAGAAAGATGGCCTTTATAGATAGATGGCCTTTCTGTCCAAGTTGATTTCTATAGAATGTGTCATTTCGGGATAAGGAAGAGTGGCCTTTATACACAGGTGGCTGCTCTATAGAGGTGACCGCTAATACAGGTTTGACTGTAAAATTTTGAGTTGAAGATGTAGATTGATGTGTTGATAAATAAGTATGTGTTAAGGACGTTAAATAAAATATATTATTGTGACAGATACTTTGAAGGGTAGCCAGTCCATCCAAAGGCTTAAGAATACAAATTGTAAGGGAGTGACGATACAAAATACAAGAGATTTATAATGACTGGCGGATAGTGCTGATTAGCATTCTGAGTGTTGATGTAAACGTTTGATAAGCCTGCCATATATGCCACAAATCGCTCAGATATTTTCGATAAATATTCAATATATTACGTTGTTATAATATTAATGCACTTGTCACTCTATGATAAAAACATCTAACACATTAATAGTACCAGAAATCTCACAGCTGTAGACTTGCCATCTGCTGAAATATACTTACGTACGGACTGATTTAAAATCCATGATAATAACTATTGTGTTTAAATTATAAATGTCAATCGTATTTTTCAAATTTCATATAATTTTCTCTGAATTTCATATCCTGAAATCTCAAATTGTTTGTCTAACTTTCCTAGTCATGTATTATAAATTTGTAATTACCCAAACCCACTAGCTTCCGAATATCCAACACTGTAGAAATCTGAGACTGTAGAAATCTCAGCTGAGAATGGATATCAAATGGGAATAGAGAGCATTCTTGCATTCTTATCTCTCCAGAATGAGGCTAGCAAATGGCGTTATTGAACATTCGTAAATAAATGGGGCTCTTTGCCAATCTGTATCATGTGAATTTTGTAGCAAGCACAATATTGTTAGTAATCACTCTGCAACACCTTGCAATCACTTGAGATGACAGTGTTCCCCGCCCGCATCATTTCAACTGATCTTTCGTTGAAACGCAGGTGCATAAAAATGTGCATTTTAGAAGTCCTCACTAGCTAGCACATACTATCAAGCCTCCTCTCTCTCTCTCTCTCTCCACCCCGTCACGGTTGAATGCACCCATCCAAGCGTGTGTTTTTTTTATATTAAAAACGGAACTGCATTGAACACGCAACACAAGAACTTAGTTAGAATACAGCGAATGAATTACGCTCCATTTGAAGTCATATTTTTCTGATTCTCCAAGAGTGACATTAATTTGAGTCGACAGATCTTTTGACTGCTTCCTTGACGACGCTACAAGCAGGTCCACAAATTCCATAGACCTACGTGGCTAGGCCCTACAACTTGCACGAGATGATAACTTGACATTCGTGCAACTTACGTGACGATTGTATTTAATCCAAGATATTTCGCTTTCATAAGTCTGTCTTCCCACAGCTGCTTTGGCATACGAAAATAATGGATGCTGCCGCTCCTAACAATAAAGTCTCTGCCATTCAATGTGAATCTTCGACCAGAGATAGCAAATCCTTCGTCATCTCGTGGGTCACGGGAGGGTAATATCGAGGCAATCTTCATGGCGTAAATTAGCACGGAAATAATTGATATTACTAAAAGAGCCATGAAACACTTCCCACGAAAGGTTTCCAAAGGGTTATTCAATTTTTTACGAGCATTTTCTCTCCACAAAGGCATAGCCGATTGCAAACACTCGCTTACGCTTGACAGGTTGCGCTCCCGGTTACGATTGGACGCTTGACTAAGCATCAACAAGCCAACTATTGGTAAATAATAGCCTTTGATTTGACGGACACGCCAGTAAAGTTGCTCATNTGCTCATTTAGCAAAGCTCGAAGCACTGCTAGCTGAAAACGAACCTTAGATCCTGACCTCAACCCAAGCGATCGAATGTGACTCAGTGTGTGACTGTGTCACGGTGGTTGACAAACAAAACATGCCATTTTATGGATGCCTCGTTTACGGCAAGGGTTTGGATGTTTACCAATTACCATGGGGTTTACGCAGATTGACAGCATAATATCTATGAATGGACCTACTGGCTTACTGTAAGTCTATGGGCACTGGGTGAGGCCTACTCAAAGCACTCATGCTCAGTGGCTATCATATGGGTCATTGGCATTCCGTCTTGCACCATTGACCTTTACCAGTTAAATCAACAAACTACACTTCACGGTGATGGCGCCAGACTGTTATAAGGGTTGTCAGACTCCCTTACAGTATTTTCCATATAAATTCAGTTGATTTTGTTACAAATTTCTACCCAATTTTGCAAATATTCCGTATTTTTCCTTATGTGGTCTGGTAACCCTGATTGTTCTTGGTTTTGCTATGCAAAAATGCAATGATAAATTGAATTGGACTAAGCAGAACTTTGTCCCAGCTGCATGAACCTGAGATACTGGAGGTGCCGTTGTGAAGGCTAATAATAACCTCTACCCATTCATCTGACCCGATCTAAATTATATGAGCCTTATCACAGTAAATTGAATAGCTCGTGTGTCCTACATATTACACAACGTGGCAAAATTTAAGTTTTGTACAGTGAAACCTGTCTATAACGGTCAACTTTGGGACCTGAGGAAATGACATTTATAGACAGGTGGCCTTTCTGTCGAAGTAGATTTCTATAGGAAATACCATTTTAGGGTTATGAAGAGTGGCCTTTATATACAGGTGGTTGCTATATAGAGGTGGCCACTAAGGCTAACGGGTTACCCTATTGTAGGCTAAATATCGTCATTGTGTAGTCACGTAATCGTAGGAATGTGTAGCCTTGTCATCTTGTAATCATACTCGTACCATCTAAAAAGGACTGTCGTTCTGTCGACTTCGTTTGACAACGCAAACAACAACGTGTTTGACTTGCTCTTTTTTTGAAGCCTCCCGATGCCGTGATGGACAAGAAACAACAACCAATTTGCATCTTTCAACTTTACTTTCATCCACTGGCATCAAAAGACTAAGAGCAAGTGCTCATGTGGTAAATCATACGCGGTCATTAGCAGCGCTAGGGGACTGGAACGAGCAAGTCAAAATAAGGCCAGTCGTTCCAGTCTCCCAAGCACTGCACGTCGTAACAATGACGTTCTTATATAATGCAAAAGCCTCCTTCTTCGTCTTCTATAGAGTCCCTTCTATTCATCAAGGACAGGCACAACAGAGCAACAGTGTTGCTCAAAGACGCATATCAAAGCAAGGAAAACTACACAAAGGCAGCGTACATCAGAGCCTTCAGGTCTCAGATTACACAGGGAACAAAACACATGCCTTTGGGGAACTAAAGAAGCTACTGTGTAATTTTTTGAAGTGTCATCTTTAGTCGCAAACTCATGATTTCTCTTACACTTAAAGCTTAAAGCCTGTCGGCATATGACCTGCAGACATAATCACAAAGATTATAAATCTGAATAAGGTATCATAAGGACGTACGGGTATGGAAGCATTTAAACCGTTCTCCGAAATTGATCGTTGGAATTTCCTTTCGGAACAGAATTGACCAAGTGGAGCCTCAATGCATTTTGTATTTCATGCTAGTTGACCTCTGCCGCAAAGGAAGAAACCAAAAAACCGATTTGTTGGAGCGCATTCATCGTACTCTTTTCTGCCATCGTCAATTTCAAAGATTGTGCTTGGCTGTCAAAGTGATCGATTTCAGATCAAAAACACGCGATGGTACTCGCTATCCCAAAATGCATCAGGATTGCACTTGGCCAATTGGCATTAGCATGCCTGTGCAGAAGTTAGCAATTGAACATATAGGCAACTCACAGCAGAGGCTGATTTTTTGTTAATAATATGTACTCCAATTGCTTTATTTAACAAACGTCTTGATTGTTTATCAGATTTCTCGATGATGCTACCATGTAAAGCGAAAATGTGATTGCATTTGTACTAAACCATCTGTTTACTTATTCATCATTAAATATCCATGGGTGTACAAGCCCCGTATGGTGTATACTATAGCAGTTAATAATGACCGAGTAGATCCACTCTGAGTCCAGCTAAACATAATAATTTAAAACAGCATATCGGTTTGAAGGACAGCTCATGAGCTTCCTATTTCAGTAAATAATATTGATCGAGAAGGGAGTGTTTCTCTGCGAGTTCCTCTTGGCTTTCAGGTTTCATGGCTAAAAAGGCCAGGATCACTTCAGCCAGTTGCTGCGATGTAGGGTTTGAGTCCAACGTAGATACCTCGATCACTTCAGCCAGTTGCTGCGATGTAGGGTTTGAGTCCAACGTAGATACCTCTGACTGATCATTGGCATCATAATAATCATTAGGTTGCAGCGTACAAGCCTCTACGGATGCTGCAGAATTATTCAAATCATTCACAGCAGCTAGACAGAATTCTGTTATTGTTCCCGGGTAGGGATCCACCACACTTGTGTTGCTCTGTTTTTGAATAGGTGCCGTGATACTCTGAGAATAGTTTTTGCTTTCGCACTGTTGTGTTGCGTTCGATTTCTTCGCTGGGACTTCTACTCTTCGGCTTTCTTGGCGTCGCTTTCTCGTCTTTATAGCATTATGATGTTTCTTCAGTTTCTCTTTCTCCTACAACAAAGAATTTATAAATAGTTCTTTAGGAGGAAAATATTACTACAGTCAAATTTGTTTTTGCTGCCACCTTTATAGAGCAGCCACCTGTGTATAGAGGCCAATCGTTACAACCCTAAAATGACACTTAGAAATCAACCTGGACAAAAAGACCACCTGTCTATAAAGGTCAGTTTCCTCAAGATCCAAAGGTGACCACAGACAGCTTTCGCTGTACTCGGGGAAATCCTGCAGATCGTGTTGTGAAATGAATTCGTTTGTTAACTAGACAAGACAATTAGAGATAACATTGATACAAATTTTCATTTGTTTATTCTACTAAGTGAATTTTGTAAATGGGCTTGCTCAATGGATATTTTTTAGGGGCTCGTATTCTGCCATTACGAGAACACATTCGACCAACAGCTTTGATGTTGAGAAAATTGATCATTGAAAGAAATCTCATATTCATAATCATAATATTCTTTGTTATCATTATATGATTCAAGAGCCACTCTCTATAATATCTTCAATTTAATCATTAAAAGCGTCGGTCGAATGAGATCAATTAAATCAATCAATCAAAATCCTTTATTTTCGTTTCATATCACGCATATACGGTGATAAAATATATACACTGGACAGATCGCAGAATCTAGCAATGGCTTTAAATAAATATAATCTAAAAATTACTCAGGTTAAAAATTACACGGCTGTTTATTTTACAGGTTAAAAGAGAAGCTACTATGTTGGATATTGTACAAGTAAAATATTTGACTGTTCAAGATTATGTAATCGGACACTGCGGGGGATGAATGATCGTCGGTGGACGTCGACTCTTGATTTCGGAACTACAAGTTCCAGATCATTCCGCAGCTCACGGCCTTTTCTACTGCTACCCCTACACGAAGGTATGAGTGTGTGCAAGGGTGTTTCCGATTTGACGTGGCTGCTGAGAATGTCTTTTTGAGCTTCTCATTCAATCTCTCCTGTAGGTCTGACAGGTTGTGGAAGTAGCGTCCCAGATTAGGGAACTTTAGATCTGGATTTTTATTTAGATTTAGATCTGGATTTTTAGCCAAAGCTCCTTACTAACCAATCAAGGAGAACCCGTGAAAGAACCGGAACCTTTGTTTTCAAGAAATTCTCTTTCTTCGAAGCTCGATTCGATCCCAAAGGACATGCAAAAACTCGTCAGCCGTAGATAACGACAGCAACATGTGTTTCGCTGGATATCTAATCATGCCTATCGGCCAATCCGCCATGCGCAATCCCAATGCATTTCGGTATTACAAGTGAATTGACCTCTGCAAAGGTGAACAGGCCAGGAAAATGCATTGTTTGAGACGAAATCAGCCGTACTCTTGTCAAAGATGGTCAATTTCGAGGATTATTCTTGGCTGTCAATATTGTCGATTTCAACTCAAAATCATGTGCCAGAAAACACTTGCATCCCGAAATGCACTGTAGGGTTGCGCTTCGTCAACTACATTGCAAGAAATTAATCAAACGTTTTATAAAGCTATAATTATTACCTGTGCGTCTTTCGAGTAAACGATGGGAGTAACACCCAGGTTATTTTTAATATCAAGGCTTGCTCCCCGACCTAATAATTCTTTGACGAGGCCCTCCTTTGATTGGCTGATTCCGATGTGAAGGCATGTATTTCCATCCATCATCTACAAGTCGAAAAGTTTGAGTTACAGCGTGACCGAGTTAGGCAGCTTTGACTGTCATCAAATCTAAAAGATAGAGCGTGCGTTGCACCAGTAGAGCACTGGCGGGAACGAAAGTGGCTTGTTGTAACGGGGAGAGGGCAAGGGAAACCTTCACGGTTGCTGCAGGAGGGTGTATCGAAATCGCTTGAAGACAGTTATATTTGATCATTGCGGGCTGTTTGGTTCTGTAATGAGTATGAGTATATATTCAGACCATATAGCAAACGAATACAAACAATTTGTTTACAGAAATGGGGAACAATTAAGTATTAGGATTATACTTTTTTAATGATGACATTACACTCTCAAATCTGTCAACATAAAATGTAAAGAAATGTGACTAATATAGAAAAAAGCCTCCACCAGTTACCTGTGTGTCGACATTGACGCCTTTGTCAAGTAAGAGTTGTACGCAGCTAAGATTGTCTGCTTCTGCAGCTACGTGTACTGGTGCTCGTCCTTGATGATTCGCTGCATTTAGCAAATTGCTTTCGTTTTCTGCTGCGTTCGTGGCATTTTGAAGTAACGCCACAAGGCAATCTTTCCGACCTAGCTTGCAAGCCACGTGGAAAATATTCTCTCCATTCTTGTAAAGGAACTCATTGCTTGCGCCTTTTTGTATCAATGCTGCAACAGTTACAGGCTTGCCAAGCACCACAGCAAGAAGCAAGATAGTCTAGAAGATATCAAAATAAACTTTAACATTAGCAAAAACTTTAACGAAACATTAGAGACCGCTCATTATTTATGCCCCGGGTTGGTACTGAAGAGAAGCCGGGTGGGTAACTCAAATTTTGGCAGCATCAAAGGTTGGGTAATTTGTTTTAGCTGCCACGTTCAACTAATATTTTTTCCTTTGCTAATTAATCGATTCCAGTGTCATTACTAAACTTGATATGGCTTCCTCTAATTTAATTACTGTATTCTATGCACATTTGATCTACATGGATGAAGTAATGCAATGGATAACAGATTTTAATACTGGTAGGATATCTGCTTTTCTGTCCACATTTTGTTCAACATAATAATCATGATGTAACTTTTAGTGGTTGGGTAGTTTTTTTTCTTGGCTATCTGAAGGTTGGGTAAAACAAAACACTTTGAAACTTTTTGCCTCTCTTCGGTACCAACCCTGGGCAGAAATAATGAGCGGTCCCTTAGCCTTGCCATCCAACGCAGCAACGCAACATCGGTGATGGGCACCTTTGGTGAAACCGATAGTGTCGTATATAATTGAATAATTAATTAGGTTTGTCACGTGGCATAATTATATTTTAATTTATTTCTCCTTAAATATCTTTTAGGTACTGTCTTTTTAATTTTCATTTAAATTGCTGTAAGGTTGAAACAAATATATGAAGATGCACTCATTTTGAAAAAGAAAACTTTGACTTTAAATAATTGAGTCGTATCATTATACAAAAAGAAAGAGATAACAGACAAGTCAAATTGAGGCAAGTACAACTTAAAGACGTTCGTTGAGAGTAATACAAACCAATACAACATATTGAACATAGTACAATCAAAATAAGTAATTATACGGAGGATTGTTTTGTTTTATTCTTACTTGGTTCTTGTTATTCCTCGCATCCCAATCGCATTTTTCACCATTAAGCGGAGCAATCATCGTTGAGACAACTTCATCGCGGACGCCTTCGTTACACACGAGTACATGCAAGAAACTATAAGATAGACAACATTCAATGCATTTCATAAACTACCCGAAGAGTTCAACATTACGAATGCAACATGGAACAGCATCATGGAGGCTTTTGAGTGATGTTAAGCCGGATGGTCAGGCCATAATGCTACTTTATTTGATGCCATTAAAATTGGTATTGATAAAGCACAGACGTAGATCACAGAGGCGGATCCAGCCAAAGCGTTTGGAGGGAGCAAAGCCCCCGCCCTATCCGACATTCCCCTACGTCTCTGGGTGAATTTCTATCAGTAGTGTAGTGAGGGGTGCTAGAGTGTAACTCAGTTTCGCATTAAATTTATTTATTTATAGCGCTGTTTTAGTTTTCAGGGTTTTCATGTCACCGAAGGGGGTCGATCACAGCCCTGGATTCACACTGGTTTTGCAAGCTAAATTCATACAAAATAAATAGAATTAAATAGTATATAGAACGGTTTATATATATAATTAATATAAAAATTTGCTAAATTTATAAAAATATTTTTTCTAAATTATTCAGTTCCATATCACGATTGTTGAGGTGCAAGTCAGGCTCGTACACATTTCCAAAACTTCCTGGAAATAAATTTGAAAAATCGTGGTTCGAAAAAAAATAACTTTCAAATAAGAAACGAATCTTTGCAAACATCAAAATAAATTGAAAGCTTCGAAAGAAATTCGCAAATCTTGCAAAAATCAGAGGATAATTAGTGAACTTCCCAAAAATATTTTACGGAAGATTTTTGCATAAATAAACTCGCACAATGATTGCTTAATGTTTTGTCCCCTCGGTATGTACCGTACTATAAAATTACCAATGATCTCATTTGTGAAAGAGAACAAGACACTAGCCTAAGGATAGCAGTCAAAAACCCATTTCTTGTTAAAATTATGGACAATATAAAGGTGTTACAAAGGTATTCATAATAAACTGAAGTGTGTTTTTTCCAAAGAAACAAGCTTATTCTTTAAGAATGACTTACGCCAGTATTCAGCATCGTGGTAAAAAAAAATGTTTATCTAAACTTTAATACCTAATCTATAAACTCTGAGCACGTTTGTTATTCGGTGACTCGATGTTGCTACAAAATTGTCTGATTTACTGAACGGCTGGAGTTGACTGCTATAGTTATGATCTGGTAAGAACAAAGCAGTAGAATTCACTTGCATCCCCCTAGACAAGAAGGCTAAAAAGCTCAGCTACGGTACTTACGTATCTCCAGCAGAATCAGGTTTGAAAAACTTCTCCGGAGTTTTGCAGTGCGTTTGGTAATAAACAATCCAATTCTCTCTTTCGCTCATAGCAGGCAACTTTAACTAAAATAGAATATTGCCACGGCTGTCGAGAAATAAATGAGAAGTTCAGAGAAATATTGCTCCTGTTTGAAAGTTTGCGCATTGAAGTACTGCAAACTGAAGAGGGAATAACCATAACTGAGCTCGAAATAAGGGAAAACCAAAACACCCAAGTAGGGAATTTTTAGGGGGATTCCCTTTACGTAGTGACCAGATCCAGACTTCTTTGTGGCAGTGAGCTCCGTGTCGCTAAGGGACACTTTTATCTGCTCAATGATTTCTGGAAATGAATTTTGTTTAAAACTCTTTGTTCACTAGTCTATACTCTATACCATACTGTAATTATGTAATGCCAAGCCGTGGCTTTCTTCTAGATATATTTAGTATACATAGGTCAACTGCAAATCAAAATATGCAGCTTTCCCGTCGAATAAACTCACTGTAACGCAGTCGTTGCAATCAATGAGTTAGAAAAATTGAACAAAACTTAGAAATTCTTCTTTTTCTTATGCCTGAAACTGAGTCTGAGGCTCGAGACATGCACCGTTTCTAGCTATTTTTAGTTTAATATAGAGCTATTTAAGTATCGGAATGGAACATTTGCAGGAAGCCAGGAACTTTGCTTTATTTAGTTATGATTTGGCCGATGTTTGTTGTTGCCTCCACTTTCGCTTTATTGCTCGTTCGCAGGCCTGCGCGTTCTCACAACAACGCTGTTGTTGACGACAACAAAAATGGCGCCCACCTTACCGGTCTTTACTTCTGTTCTGGAGATTTATCGTAGCCTATTACTTGCCACCGTGCGTTATATAGAGCGAAATCACAGAGGTGAAATGCCATTCCATTTTAATATTGTACATTAATCACTTTAGGACTGAGTATGGTCTTCTACAGGCGACAGGCGACGTTAAACGGAGTTGATCTTGGATGATGACGCTACCTAGGCCTGCTTTGGAAAATCATCGAAGTTCTGGAGAGAATCGAAGAACAAAACGCACTAGTCGCTTCGAGGACAGCGAAGAAAGATACGGAGGGTATCGTCCTTCAGCTTATGGAGATAGCAACTCTACACGAGCGGGCCGTAATCAAAGAGAACCAAGCCCAATGGGAATCGGTGCTTCGGCAGAACGACTGTCTTCTAAGTTGTTGGATGGCAGGCGTAGCAAGACGATAACGGATACAATAAGTCATCCTTTGTCTCCCAAGAACCCAGGAACTAAATATTCTACGTACAGCTCACTACTTAATTATCGATATGACATGGATGTTGACTTTTCCAGACGACGAGGTAGCAGCCCAGGATCGGCATCCTCAGCATCTTCTAGTGGAGAGAGTGCTGTCGCATCTTCTAGCAGTTTACCACGTAGGGGCAGGAGACCATTGCCCCATGGTCCTGGACCTCTACTTCCTTCAAAAGATAGTGGATTTAGACGGAGATTTAGTGACACTGTCACCCCAGCTAGCGTTCCATCGCGTGGGCCTGTGAAAGCAACACAACATATCTCCAGCTTGGAGACTCAAGGACGCTATGGTAGTCGTAGTAGATTTAGATCTGACAAAGAATATTCTCCCGAAAGAACTGTTCTGTCAAGAAGAAGATCCCAATCACTTAGTAATGTGAAACAAGGAGCTTCTACATTTGTCCGAAATACACCAGAAAGAATCAGCAGCAGCTCTTTAAGTCAAGGAAACAGAAAAGCTACTGTGTTGACTAGATCACCATCGTTAGATATCTTAGACATTTCTCGGAGAAATAATAAGATCGATGCTTCAGCGCACAGACTCGCCAATTTGTCGCTGTACTCAAACCCTACAAGACATAGAAGTCCTTCTCCTGTGGCAATGGTTGATAGCATTTCAAATGGCAAGCCATATACGAACAGTTTAACATCTATTTCAGATAAGGATTTAGCAAACAATAACTATTCGATAAGTCCAATTTCAAAAGATGATCGCAAGGACCACTCTTCTGTTTCGTCGCTTTTGATATCATCGCATCCATTTGAAAAGGTATGAATACGGAAGAAGTATTGTCGTATTAATTAAAGGCTGGAAGTTTTAAATGTATCTCACAAACAACAAACTTGGAAAAAATCAACTCCGTAACATAGCAAGTTGATTGCACGCTGCATTATCTCAACATGCTGTAAATTTGAATTTTTGAACTGACATTGAAAAAGACCTATCGAGACTGAGGGCTTAAAGCACATGCTTTAAGCAGTGTTAGCCAGTAATTTTGTAATTTTACTTCGTTGCTTTACTTAAGTAATTTACTGGTAACGAAGCAAAATTTTTGAAGAATAATTTTCTAATTACTTTTCTTAATTTCACTTTCTGTACGATAGGATGAGAAAGTCTACATCAGTGAAAATTCAAAGATCTCTTCTGTCACTGATGGCCTTGTTGGATTCAGTAATTTAGGAAATACGGTAAAGTATTAAAACCATTAAAATGTTCTTCTAATAGATAGAGGTGGAGGATGTGGTGGAAAGATCAGATAAAGCAAATATTATATTATTGGATAGCATATGTATGATGTAATTGTTAGTTTACTTCCATTTCATAATATGCTGTGCTATAACCTACTGTGTCACACTCTCAGAAATTCCACGTATGGATGTCCATGTACATGTCTCTGCTGGGAGTTAAATCTATGGTAGTCAATTGGCAGCCAATATTGCTTGTTGTTTGTTTGTTGTTTATTTCTTCATCACATCTGTCATAGATAAAACAGACACAGGGTTTGTCATTGACCAAATTATTACTGTTGATCTCTTAATTGTTTTCAACGGTTAGCTAGCATTTAGAAATGGATTGACCCGCCAGTCTGCCAATTAAAGATGTGTGAAACTATAAGCTTATTTGATATGGAAATCACCATTTGCTGCCGAGATGCTTTTCTGAATACACTAAACAAATGGCTATAGCCTCGTTCAAGCCAATGTGGTATAGCAGCTAGTAGTTATGGC
>OFHS01000534.1:27387-40443 GCA_900245855.1 Calvadosia cruxmelitensis
AATTACTGTACAGCACTGTTCATTACACAAAATTATGGCTGAGTTGTGTATTCAATGCACGATTCAGTGACTGCTGAAAAAATACGCAATGATTCCTTGCTTACTGATTTAAGTTTTTGCTATGTCTATTGTTCTATTGTTATCTTCGGCCAACTGTCGGTTTATTGGTTATGAAAGTTTCATAACCGCTGTAGCTCTAAGCTCACTTCTGTTTTCTATCCAATTGTTTCAGATCCGTGTCAAGCCGGACAAGACTGGAGTCGTAACTGAAAATGTCAAACATAGTATGAATCCCTTTGATGAAATAGCTGTTGAAGAGGTTTGTTTCAGATGACCAGGCAGTATGGCGCGTGATGTAATTTAAGCTGAGTTAAAGTATTCATTTAAAAGTATTAACTGTATTAGGCCTATTGATTTGACCGTAGTTCATGTGTTAGATCTCCGCCGAGCAAATCTGGCCTGTTGAATCTGCAGTCGTGCAGATTCCAAGAATTCTGTTAAGTCACACATAAATCAACCTTGGGAGCATGTTCTGTCATCGCAATCTTTACGGCATTTTTGTTGTTTAAGCTGATTACCACGACTGGACCGCGCATTTTAGTCACTTCAACAAGAGGCCAAAAACGAGAAACAATTTCTATCCAAGGGCACAAATCGACGGGAAGAAAATTTACCGCGGCGCAAATGGCAGACCCTGCCAATGCATGAATATTTCATCACATCTGCTCCCAGGAACTACGACTGCAACAGCGTCACCTACAGATTTTGTAGGCACTGGTAGCCTATGCATTGGTTTTATGAACAACCCTGTGAAAAAGCCTTCTGGCTTAACAGGTTCTGAATAAATGATAATGATGATGATTATGAGAAATCTAACTGGTTTCTTTGTGTGCTTATTATATGAAGGCAATTAGGCTTCGAGACAAAAAGGTTGCTTCAGAAATCATTGCACTCAGCTGTGGACCAAAAAAGAGTGAGGTATGTTGTTGTTGTTGTTGTTTGGACAGTGTACGGTGAATCCTGTCTACAACGGTCACCTCTGGGACTGAGAAAAATGACCTTTCTAGACAGGTGGCCTTTCTGCCCAGGTTAATTTCTATAGAAAGTGTCATTTTGCGGTTAAGAAGAATGGCCTTTATGCACAGGTGGCTGCTCTATAGAGGTGGCCGCTAATACAGGTTTGACTGTAATATTTTTGTGTACTTTGCCAAGGGGAGTTGGCAATGTTCCCAAAAAGCTTGAGAATGTGTTAGTGCTAAAGCGCTGTGCTGTTGGTCACAGCTTGATTAGAACACATATTAAGTTGTGCCAGTGGACAAGTCAATTCTTTTGCTTTCCTATCTCAACCGTAATGTATGATTTCAATCAGCAATTGCATTTCATTAAACTAAATGAACTGAAATGCAAGACACCATTCCTTCTTCGATCGAGCCATTCAACAATGGAATGTGCTCCAACATGACTCGCCGTATTTAGACGTCTTAAGCAGCATTTGCAATTTATTTATTGCGTATTGATACATATTATAAAATTTGGATTTTGAGTTCTTGAAGGTCAATAGGCCTATGTTTGCTGTAGCTGTCTGGCTGATGGATAGACTACCTGTATTCTACCTTGTCTTTCTGTTTGACATAGGAAACCCTACGTACTGCCCTTGCCATGGGAGCAGACCGAGCCATTCACGTGGTCATTGACGACAAAGAAGTTGACAAATTACAACCGTTGGCAGTAGCAAAGCTTTTTGCCAAAGTCGTAGAAAAAGAAAAAAGTGATTTAGTCATTCTAGGAAAACAGGTAGGTCAACCCTGCAGAATCATTGCCCCATTTCGTAGTTATCATTCAGTTAGATTTCATATTGATGAAATGAATTATATTTTTTAAATATTCATCATACCATGCAACATCTGTTCATAGATAACATTCAGTAAATTCTTCTGGATTGTCTGATATCTACCAATGTGACAGATGCTATAATGATAATAGTAATGAGCTTATCATATAATGTAGATGAATCACAGTCAGATTTCAGCTGGCAAAACAATTCCCAAAGCAAAAGAAATCGACTTTATAATGATAGTGGTGTTAATTATCCGCTACGTTATATATCTTGAATTGCTAGTTGTGTTTGTTTCTAGGCAATTGACGATGACTGTAATCAAACAGCTCAAATGCTAGCTGCTCTACTCGACTGGCCGCAGGTTTGATGGTTGTGTCAACTTCATAGCTCAAATTAATTATGAATATCATCGCCAGTGTGCCTTAAGTGGCAGATGCTGCACCGATTTGATGAATTACCTTTGTAAAATTGTACACGATGCTGATAGCGAAGTAACCCTGTCTCGCACTTGATGAACTATCCAGAAAACGATCCCCTTGTTGCAGTGCTGGATATTTCCCATTGCACACTAACGAAGAATTATGTATCATATTTCACAACGGCTGTGCAGGGGGTAGAAAGTGATTTCCCATCACTGCCGAGCTAGCAACTGATCCATGTGACACCTTTTCTACTTCAATGGTTATAGAAGTTCAAACAGATGTACCTTTTGCCCACCCTTGTAAAAGGCAGAGTTTAAGCATGCTCTTATGGAGCTCTACATTGTTGGCCATTTGAGCACTAATTTTAGACGCCTGTAATTAGCTAATGGCACGACATATTGGCTAAAGATGTATGGCTATTGAGAAATTGTGACCTATGTATCCATGAAATCATTTCCATACAACTAGCCTACAGTTTTGAGTCAAACATTCAAGGGAAAATGGAGAGATTTTTATGAAATGTTTGGGATCTCCGCCCTTTGAAATACTCAATGCTTATTAGGAATCTAAATAAATGACGATTATTGTTTGCCTCTAGGCCACATTTGCGTCAAAGATCGATAAAACCGATGGCCAACTAGAAATCATCCGTGAGATTGACGGGGGCCTTGAAACAATCAAGGTCAATCTACCGTGCGTTGTTAGCGCTGATTTACGGTAAGATGAAATTTTAAACTGCTATCAAGTTATATTAAGTACTCACCTGTTATAAGCGACCATTACTGAGTAATTCCTTGAAAGTTAAACCCTATATCTCTCCTGTCTTGAGTGAATACTTCTGTTAACAGGCCTTTTCTCAGCTGTCCATTTGCGATAAACATGGCTATTAAAGATAGGTTTGTCCTGTTGCGTTCTCTTTCTTACACACTGGTTGCACTGTATTTAACGACCAGCGAATGAATAGAAGTTGCATTTGAAATCCGCTACGAAACAGTTCTATTCAAAATTGCAAATCGACAGTTACATAAGTTAACACATTTTTACAAATGTTTTTGATTGCGGTGTGTTCCCAATCTGACTGTTGCAAGTCTCGCTGCAAGGTGCAGCAAATGACAAGCATTTGATGCACCGCACCTCCGAGGGGCTTCTGTAGGCGTTTAGTGCATATTAAATTTCCTATTGAATTTTGCTTGATGTTGTGGATTTCAGTTTGAATGAGCCTCGATTCCCCACTCTTCCAAACATCATGGTGAGTCATTTTACTCAACATTTTTATTTGTCTACAACTGTAGCAGGGCAAAGTGTTGATGTTACGGTGTTTCCAAAGTATTAGGCCTAGCGAATAGCGAGTCAACAGTGTTGTATTTAAAGTTAATGGTTCAGTAGCCAGTGTCGTATTGCTAGTTTTGAAAAGCGGTAACTACTCGGTTTGATATTGGACAAATAGAGCATTATTCTATCGTCACTCTTGAGAAGTTGGCAAAATGAGCAGGACCGGTTGAGCTTGCATGGTGTCCTATGCATTGAATTACAGTCAAACCTGTATTAGCGGCCACCTGTATAGAGGAACCACCTGTGTATAAAGGCCACTCTTCATAACCCCAAAATGACACTTTCTATAGAAATCAACCTTGACAGAAAGGCCACCAGGTCCTAGAGGTGACCATCATAGGCAGGTTTCACTGTATTGGTATTGCGTTGCTGACATCACAGCCATGCGTACCCGCTTGTCGTTCAGAAATAAATGGTTTATATGTAACAAAGGAGGACTTCAAATATTTAAATTTTTTAATTGATAATTAATATTTGTTATATTTTTATGAATAATTAATATCTTATCATGTGACCTATTATATTCTTGGGTAATTTGAGTGGATTCTTACATTATCTGTTGTTTTCCATTGTTTTATGTAGTTAGTTAGTGCAGTACAACCTCAGTAATATCAATAGGCCTATCCGCATGGTTTCCCAGCCAAACATCGTGATGGTAATCGAATTGTGAAATCAAGCGGGTTAAAATAGTATAATTCGATTATGACAGAATTTGGTTTTTAAACTGAAGTGATAGATAGATAGATAGATATTTATGTATGTATATGTATATAGTATATTATGTATAATTATTGCAGATATATAAACGGTGAATACAAATTGTTTTACAATGTGAAATGTTGCTGGTTTATTTACAAGTTTTTTCCGTTTCTTGATACCTATCATTCTTTTCTATTTAATTTGCAGTAATTTTTTTACGCTGCTTCTGTTTAGTTTTTATGACTTCTGTCATTAGCCTACTAATTATTTTCTTGATTGATGTCTTGAATTGATACTTGTCTTTCATGTAGTGATCGTTGAATTTGTTTAATAAGGTGGGGCCCATATGTCCAAATCGTTGCTCACCTCGTTCGGTTCTACACCGAGGCACTTCAAATTTTCCGTATACTTTGTCTCTTGTTTCAAGTGATTGTTAGTGGGTTGTGGTATTAACCGAGATGATATTAACTGGGTTATACCGCAGTGAAGTAGGTTTTATGTTTGAGTGATTTCTACTTTTGTCAACATGATCTGAGTACAGTGAACCTGTCTATAACGGTCACCTCTGGGACTGAAAAAAATGACTTTTACAGACAGGTGGCCTTTCTATCCAGGTTGATTTCTATAGAAAGTGTCATTTTGTGGTTATGAAGAGTGGCCTTTATACATAGGTGGCTGCTCTATAGAGGCGGCCGCTAATACAGGTTTGACTGTATCATGAATTTTACTCCTTCCCTTACTGTTTTTTCCAGAAAGCGAAAAAGAAGAAATTAGATAAACTGACGCCTGCTGAATTGGGTGTCGACACAACCCCCCGAGTAGAGGTTCTGTCCGTTGAAGATCCGCCCGTTCGCGAGGCCGGAGTCAAAGTAGAAGATGTCGACCAACTCCTTGATAAACTGAAAGACGGGGGTTTTGTGAAAATGTGAAAAGTAGAGTTGAAGAAAACCAATGTTCATGACAACATCTGAATAAGTTTGTAATTGATGCGTTGTTCATTTTTCCTCCATTTGGCATTCCACACGAAGCGATTTATTCTGGAAAGAAGTACGTGAGAGTCCTGTTGTATTTCCATGATTGGATTGAAGTGAATTTGACGTAATGCTGTCATGTCTGGCGTCGTTCTGTTCTTGCATCTTTGGATTCTTTCGTCAGTTAATTAATGTGCCCCGCTCAGGTAGATTTTTGGAAGCTATGGCTCCGATTTTAACGTTATTACTCTTGGTCTGTCTTGGCTAGGCACAACGTTCTTGCTATAGGCGTATCTGCATGCTGTCCTAATCGCATGATCATGTAGCGTACCTACATGTAATTATTCATAACCTCTTTCTCGTGTCAGTTAGCCTCTTGTATATTAATCTCTATTGTTCCTATTTCCGTTTGTCACATATAAATATCGTTGCCCGTCTGTATTCCATTAGATTGAGAGTTAGCCAGAGTGCTCATTATACACCTTATACCCAGGACGCCTTATCATTCCTTCGTTATTATTACAGTCACCGTTACAATCACAACGCATCATAGCATGCACAGAACATGTCCGCCAGTACAAATATTGATGACCAGGTCAAAAGATACAAGTTCTGCATGCAGGAATTGACCATTTTGAGGTGATATACCCCCAACTGCCTCAACCAATACAATCGCGCCACTGGAGATAAATAACTGAGCTAGGACCACATGGAACTGTGGCTAGGACCAATTGCCGAACCCTATTTGGCCGTAACGGTAACTACGGTTTGCCAAATCGATCGTATCCTCTTTCACGGCCTTATTCTCGATCGCACTAAGGGCCAGAAAGAGGCTTCTCGTTGGCTTCAGATTGATGTAGCGAATGACCAAAGCAAGACAGATTGAGCACGCGTGATTGTATGTGCATGTACAGTGCTACAAACAAATGAAAGACAGATAGTTTGGTTGACAGTGAAATGTAATATACATTCACAATACCATGTGTTCATCAACGACTGAATTGCGGCTCGAATGATTTTGAACTTCAAGCAACAGCGCTGCGAGATTAAGCGTGTGAAGTCGAGACTTCGGGTGAAAGTAGAAACATCCAAGATCGATGGAAGCTAGAGTGAATCCAGCAAGCTTCGCTTCGAGTTTCATACATCCGCCATACTTAGAATGCCAGTCGATGTGATAAAGATCGATGCACATGGAGCCGTACTTCTCAAGGTGTGGAACGCCAAAACAAATCGGTGGAGGGTTGGAAACTGTGAAATGTCAAAGATGAAACAGCATGAATCCGAAACACAAAACTTTAAAGTTCCTAGTTGATCGATTGAGAAATTCATTAGGCTAATAAAAATGAGAGAAAAATACAGCAATTCCATTGGTGCATACATTTTGCTAATTTCAAATGCTACTTGGAAACTGAATCTCCTTACCAGACACTGTCTCGTTCAACAGAGTAATGCCATCCATTTCCATTGCCAATTGCAATCCCTGAAAATGCGAGTCCGACAAATAATTATAACTAAAGATTGATTGGAGTTTGAAATTAAATAAGAAAGACAAAACACAAAGGGTAGAATCACATCCATCGTCCGCAAATCCTACCAAGTTTACATTGAGAGTGTTACAAGGGTTGTGACAATTAAGGGCGGTAGCATCCTAGCGTGCCTTTCAAGCCAGCTTGCTATATGCGTCGCAAGCAATGAAGACCTAAGTTGGGAAGACCTAACGACATCCATCATTATCATCACCCTTCATTGGAAATCTTGGTGCTGCTGGAATAGCATTCCAGCGTGCCTTTCAAGCCTGTTTGAAATCGCGTCGCACGCAAGGAAGACCGGACGCTTAAAAATATTCGCCTCTAGGCTCCAAATATCGCCGACGAAGCGAGATGTGTTTAGACCATAAAACTCTGTAGTTTAGGCGGATGCTTACCAATTGTTTTGGCAAATAAGTGACTTCGACGCATCCTAACAGAGAAAAGAGAAGGAATGACAAGGAGCATTTCAGCACGAGTCAACACGTTGGTTGATAAGCAACTGCCGACTGACCAGTTTCGTTCAAGTGGAGTTGTTCGATATCCATGTGCTCACAACAGCTGCACGTATATCCCGAACATTGGCAACCGTTGCCAGGGTTAATCACGATCTCGTTTCCATTTTCCTGTGGCATCGCTAATGATGAAAAGACAAAGAAAGAGAGCTGAGCGTGTGCAGCAAAAAGATTGATGACAGCAAATCGCTGATGAGCACCAAATCACACCATAGTCGCTGTGATCACATCAGTGCAACATTTTGCCTAATAAAAACTCAGCATTTATCGCTTGCCTTCTATAATTTCTAATTTAATAAAATAAGTTTGGTGGTCAACATGCAATCGTCTTGGCTGTCAGCCTGTCAGTGTCATCCGTTATAACTAGATGCCCTTGGCAATGCGGCAAGAAAAGATTACGCTGAAAGCCTGCAACATCGGCACGATTGCGTTGTGTAGCCTATATGACTGTTTGGCATTTGCCCAGCAAACCCTTCGCTTACTGAAATCCATCAGCACCAAGTGTACAGTTTACCTGAAACGATTGCAGCCGACGCAAGGAAAAGACAAACGATCATCAACTTCTGCATATTTGGTGGATGGTTCGTGAAATCAACCGCCTTCGAGATAGATCTTCAAAGAAAGAAGAAAAGACAACCGTGTGCTTTCTTGAGTTGCGTGTGAAGTTTTGCTGCATCGCACTTCCTTCCTGCATTAGCCGGAAATTGTTCCGGTAAACACGAAGACGAGAATGCAATATGCGAGGCTGGTACAAGATGGGACATCTAGTGATCATAATCTGTACATTTCTGTCATAGTCGGAATACCGAAGTGTACCTTCCAAGATGAATGCACAGGCTGAACTGGATGAAAATCTCCGTGAGATGTGCTGTATAGCGCACATAGACGAAGCAAGGCGACTCATCGCCAACGGGGCTGATGTTAACTCGCATAACAAAGTGAACGGCTGGACGTGTTTGCATTGGGCAGTGAAGCGATCGCACTTGACAATCATTGAGTTACTTGCTGCTAATGGGGCAGACGCATCTTTGAAAAACACCGATGGAGATACAGCCTTTGTATTTGCAAGAGACAAGGACATACTGAAAGCGATCATGAAATGTAAGAATGCTGATCCTAAGCTGTACCGTCAAGCCATTGGAAAGATGGAAGAACGAAAGACATTGTCTCCTTCCACTACTCAAAAAGACAGCAAGCAGTTCTCATTTACACCGAATTATCTGGCCAATCCAGTGTTTCCACATTGGAAAACCCAAAGCCCTACAGAGCAGAGAAGTGAAGAAATTGCAGATAAAGTCAATAAGTATCCCGCTACTTCAACGCACGCCGGGCATGCAGTATCCAGCGAAATTACATTGAAACTTCGCCTTGAAGGCTCGAAGGATTTCATTGAGATTGATGTTCCTACAACAGAACTCACTTTGCAGCATCTCATGAAGGTATGTTGTGATGAACTTGAACTAAGTCCAAGCATGCTGGATTTCCTGAGAAAGTTACCCAATACGAAACTGCGAAATGACAAAGACGTGCAACGACTCATTAACCAGCAAGAGCTTGAGGCCATTCTCAAGTAATTATAATCATAACAATAAGCTTAAACCGCAATAAGGAGTGTTGCTATTTGTATCATTATTCACATGGAATCTCTCAACTTTACTGCAGTAGCGATCGTTTACTTACAGTATATTTCAGGCATCAATGGTGGAATATACAAGAGGTCGAAATACATTTCAGCTGTTAATGGTACGAGGGGACAATAATAGCCAAGCATTGTCGATGTTGATATACTACTTGAGTTTGATTAAATGAAGTCGCTGGGGCCGTGCCTCTTTACAATTGATCCTTAGAACCATTCACACATGACAGGATTCTTTTCAGCAGATTGGGTGCTTGATTAGAGTCAAAGAAAATCTCTTCTTTCATAAAGCCAGGGACTAATTGATCTGTTTCTGATATTGCTTCAGGGAATGTGCTGAGAAGTGGGGTATAACTGAATAGATCGTATTCGTAGTCGATCGACAGTTGAAACTGAACACCTGCAAATAAACGCAAAATAACATAAATTTGCTTGAAGAAACAAAGTATTGTGAATTGTGAGTAAACTCGCTTCTCTTATAGCAGACTAAGAAAATCACAATTGTCATTACGAAATTACATGTTAAAGACATCACTCCGCACGTAGGCCTTTAAGGCTGCAAGGCGGCCAGCCAATCATCTTGGCATTTCCTAATTTCTTTTGAATATATCGTAACGGCATAGAAAAATCGTCACATCGCTGTACTGGATTCGAAAACTCTTGTTAAACAACCCTTAATTGCCACAAAATGCGCGGTTGTTATGCTTGATGATTTAAGTGTAAAATGAATCTGTTGACCATTCTTTGCGGGTTACCCGGAATTGTGTATACCCTGGATTGCACAACATGACTTGTGTTGAGTTGAAGTGCTGTTTAATATATCGGACTCGCTAATTTTTATAGTTGATATGGGTGTGTTTTGCATTGGAGAATCGGCACTAATATGCCGACGTGTTAAACTATACCAGAGTCAATAAAATTTAAATCAAAATTGAGGTAACTGATTCACTGTTTTTTTGTCCTCGTCACACAAGATACTGGGTAACGTAATGTAGGCCTAACATTGATACTGTGAAACCTGTCTATGATGGTCACCCTTTGGGACCTGAGAAAAATGACCTTTATAGACAGGTGGCCTTTCTGTCCAGGTTGAATTCTTTAGAAAGTTTCATTTTGGGGTTACGAAGAGTGGCCTTTATACAAAGGTGACTGCTCTATAGAGGTGGCCGCTAATACAGGTTTGACTATATCGGAAACCACTCTCACAGTTGTCATATTGGATCCAGCAAAGTGAGAGCATATAGAGGACTTCATAGAACGATATGACTTTAGAACTTAAGAAAACCAAACTTCAGCGTTATTTGAAGAGCAATATTTACCATCTAAAGAGCTTCCACAGTCCACTTTACAGGTGTAGATTACCGGCTGCTTTGACGATGGCATTTTATCATTCTGACTGGATGTTTTTTTGATGTTGCACGTGATTGATATCCCGCTAATCAACGCATAGCAATCGAGCATTTCTTTTTGCTCTATCGCTATTTCCTGTAAAAATAGATAGAAAGATAGATGATATATTTCAACCTTGATCATATGAACAGAGGACAATCAATGTCGTTTAATAAAACCAGCTCCGCTTTGTAAAACCAAATATTTGTGTTCCTAAATTTTCTCTTGCATGCTTTCTTCCAGGTAACAACACTTTGTGTAATATCTAGTGTCACATTAATACAGTGAAACTGTGAAACCTGCCTATACTGGTCACCTTTGGGACCTGAGGAAAATGACCTTAATAGACAGGTGGCGTTTCTGTCCATGTTGATTTCTATAGAAAGTGTCATTTTGGGGTCATGAAGAGTGCCCTTTATACACAGGCGGCTGCCCTATAGAGGTGGCTGCGGCGCTAATACAGGTTTGACTGTAGGTATCAAAATGCGAACAAGACTTTTAAGAATTGTTAGGTTAAGAAAGTTCAAGCAACTTCAACAAACCTTGAACGAGACGTTGCTTTGACTCATTTCATTAACTGACAAATTGAATGCGACGTTCTTCCCATTTATAAATGACTTGCGTCCAATCCTGTTGGCTGCATTTGGCGTCATAAAGGTTTGAACTGTCTTTGCAACTATCGATGAGATGAAAACAAGACTGAGCACTGTGAGCAGACAGTGTAAGAAAAAGACGCACAACTATTCATTGTCACTAGCCATTTCTCTTCCAGCATACTGTAATATTTCAATAGAACTGTTTCAGCATCTAACCTGTATTATCTGGAGTGTTTTTTGTGGATTCATCAGCTGAAATAAAATGATCAAAATAACAGAATTTGTATACAGTACAAGGTAGGCTATACAGAACAGAGGTCAACTGAGTTGGAAAAACTAAGCCATCACCGCACAACTCATCTTGCAATGCTCGAAGAGGACCTGCAGTCTCTAAACATCACCCTGCAGGAGGCAAAGACGGTTGTGCAATGTTGGCCGAAAAGGAGGGCAACCATCCACAAGGCAACAAAGTACAGTAGTGACGGACATTACATACCTACAAACATAGTTCTATGTAGTGAAATTGTGTTCTTCTTATTAATATTACATCCTCACAGACAAGCCGACATGATAGAAACCTTAACGTATTGTATAAAACAGGCAAATCATCAAAGATAATGCTTGTAAGCAATAAAGATTGAACAACTGCACACAACAAAAGTTTCCTTTGGAATAAATCGCATAGCGTGGCAATTTGCACACAATACACACCTGCTCGCAATAAACTTGCATGACAAAGGACATGTGATAAAAGCTACTATCAACTGTTAGGTAATCTGGGTGATAGAAGTAGGTTTGTACCAAAATTCAGCAAGTCAACAAGATGTTGGTGTTCTTCCTCTTTTGGTAGCCAAGTAAGTAGTAACAAAGACCTCTGTGTGACGTAGGATGCAACGATTACTCATCAACAGTTTGTGTGGCAACAATGACTTACATGATTAGTTTATTTAGTTACCTTTTGACACATTGGACGTTCTTGCAGGAGACTCACACTGCAATGTTGATGCTGCCATTTTCACGGAGGCATCGATTTCCATGGACTTCATCTTTTCGTTGGCACATTTCAACTCTGATTGGCATTGTTCCAGGTCTCGATCTTTTTGCATCAATGCATTGGACATATCTTTGATCAGTTTGTCATGATCTGGTAATTGGTAAACAAGCAACCAGCCTATCACTAATCAACATTGCTTTTCATTTCTTCCTTTGAGCAGTAGCGGTAGTAATGAATAATATTAAATCCCTTTGTTTTCATCACATGGATAGAAGGAAGATTCAAAATTGCGGATTTAAAAAAAAAAATTTGTAGCACAGGCACTTTGTTATGAATGTTTTAAAGCAAAACTGATCATTTTTCATTGTCAAATCCCTTTGCGCAAGTTGGTCAAGTTGGGTTCTTTACACCCTCGATGTGTAGCCATTCAAAAATTCATTTAGCAATTGACTATATTTGTAGCCTTAGGCCACTGTGACTTTTATTGAAACTATGTCCCCTTGGTTGGATATTGACTTGATATGCGTTCTCCTAGATATTCAATTTTATCCAATCTAGTTTGAATAGGAATTTAAGATGATTACATAGCATAGTAAACAGAGAGATCACTTCTTAGATGTCCTGGCAATTCTGAATCTTTTTTAGTGCTCTGATACAGTACAAAATTTAGGTGCTTGGTTAGTTGATTTCTCTTGGTTGGGGTCTGTGTGAGTAGTAAAGTTCACATTGAATGTGCAGCTGTGAATTCCCCCACGCTTACTAGCGACAATATTACCCCCTCTGAGCTTTGGACGGACAGGCAAATATTGATCATGGCAACTTACTCTCCTTGTTGCTGTTGAAATTCTTCTGTAATTCTGCAAATGACTTCTTGATTTCTGCCAGCACCACCAGCGCAGCTTTGTACTGTTCCTTGACTCCTTCTACCTCGTGTTGGTTTTGTGTTTCCGTCTGCAATGAAGTAAGTAACAGGATATTCTAAAGCCCACAGAATATAAATGGATAAATGAATGGGTCTTTTACTCAACTGTCTTTATTATTTTACAAAGGAGCCAGGGGCGGATCCAGACTGTAGCTACTGTAGCTTCGGCCACAGTCAAACTTTTGGTGAAAATAAAATAAAAATATATATTAATTTG
>OFHS01000535.1:2914-16278 GCA_900245855.1 Calvadosia cruxmelitensis
AAAACCATGTGAAAAGGGCATTTTCACATGATTTTTCACATGATTTTCACATGGATTTCACATGGTATCAGTTCATAGTGTTGTTCAGCATATTGGCATGTTTTACTCCTAAGAGTGCCGTTGTGACTATACCTGAGTTGTTCTCAATGATTTTGGCATCAGACTTTCTCAAAGCTAAAAATGACCATGTCGGCATATAAGCATCTGCTGCTTAGAAAGTCGGAGCTTAATTCCTATTTAATCTCAAGTCGTGGTAGTTTTCAAGGAAACTGCTGTTATATATTATTGATAATTATGCTACAGTGTAACCTCGTTACTATCACTATGGCTTTCCAGTCAAAAATCGTGATAATAAGCGAGTTGTGATATTAAACAGGTTAAAAAAAATTTCTGGCCAAGCTTGGTTCTCAAACTGAAATGATATTAAGCAGGTTGTGATACTCAGCGAAGTGATATTAAAGGGGTTACACTGTAATTAGGGTCAACGTCATTTATGTCTGCACATGTGCAATTGTATCTTTTATTATATCCATGTCCTCTGTTTAATATCACTGAGCTTGGGCTTGTTGCCGCGCACGCAATCTTGTTTTTACAAATTCCACACTGAGTTATGGATATGGTGGTGCTTGACGTTGACTGATACCCTGAAAGACATGAACAAATTGCAATATCATGTGTAACACTTCTTCCTTTATATGTACAATAAATAAATTATGTATAAGTCTACTCTGATAGAATTGTTACCCTCATTCAATTTCGTTTGCATGTCTATCATCATTCTTACAAAATTGAACAAATTTAATCTTTATAGTGCTACTTTCAAGTGATAGTTCTAGTTTGGTTCGAGCTCAAAGCTTTACAGAAATGAACACCTACGCCGCATTGCCAACGGTTGCTGTGTTTGTGAAACATGGAAAATCAATATTAGGAGCCATCATGGGGAAATTTCCTAGGCATGACTTCAATATTTATACCCTCGTCTTTCTCGTTTTACTTGTTCTGAATAGATATAATTTTTTCTTCAATAAGATAATTATGTTCATTTCAAGTAACATGCTAACAACTAATCGACAATAAAAATAGGAGGAGTAAATAGTTTTTACATTAGTAACACCATTAAATAGGTTTATTTAAGTTGGTTAATCTTTAAGCCACTCGAATAAATCATGTACATCAATCAAAATTGACAATAGTAGCAAGTACTCACGGCTTTTTTGGCACGTCGGTTAATAAGCACTTCTTGGCGGTTCAACAGAACTTCGGACATATTTCTTCTAATTTGTTGTCTCTTATCTGCCATTTCAGACCTCATTCCAAGTACCTGCGGCGTATCCCATGCCCCCCTCTTGTGGGCTATCTTTAATGGGTCTGCTGATTAATAGATATCGAAAGCAGTCAACAACTTCATCCTTTTCTTTGTTGAACAGAATATTTAGTTTCAATAATTCAAGTAATTCCTACTTTTTTCCTCGTGTGTATCATTGCAATCTATGTCAGATGCTTGCAAAGGTGATGCCAATGGTGCTGAATATTCTGCACACTCCAGTGTCATTGTCAACTACCAGTTCAGTATACATCCCGAGATAGAAGACAAGTGCCCTCTCTGCTCAGACAGTCCTCACAATGTCAAACACATCTTCAATCAATTGCTCTCAAAATCAGACAGATTTGAATCCAATCGACCTATTGCAAAACCCAGTCAAAGTGGCTCAATGGCTTCATTTGATCCACTAACGATTTCCTCCGGGGCTACGAAACAAAACTTAAGTTCATCTGCAACATCGAGTTGTAACTGTTCAACAAAAGAAAGCCTCTTTGCAACTGCTACGAAACGGATCCAAGTATCAAACTAAAAGAAAAGGAAATGCACAACAGGTAGTTATTGTCATGGACTGTCTGGTTCAACAACGTAGGCCAGCCAGCTTCATGAGGTTTAACACAGATAACTATTTCATGACACCCAACCCTAGATCTACATACGATTGGCAGGGGGTAATTAGCACATACAGTCAAACCTGTATTAGCGGCCACCGCTGTATAGCAGCCACCTTTGTATACTATTAATGCCACTCTTCAAAACCCAAAATAATACATTCTATAGAAATCAACCTGGGCAGAAAGGCCACCTGCCTATAAAGGCCATTTTTCTGAGGTCCCAGAGGTGACCGTTATAGACAGGTTTCACTGTGCATTCCAGTGCACCTTGCATAACAAATATTGCAGATACATACCGGTACCATAAGCAGTAAAATTATGTTCTTCAAGTTCAAGAAACATGATGATGCAGCCAAACCTGTATTAGCTGCCACCTGTGTATTAATGCCACTCTTCAAAACCCAAAATGACACCTTCTATAGAAATCAATCTGGACAGAAAGGTTGCCTGTCTATAAAGGTCATTTTCTTCAGGTCCCGAAGGTGACCATTATAGACAGTTTTCACTGTAGTACTAAATTTTCTACAAAAGTTATTTTGATTGAATTTTCTATTGCGGTAGTACAGTAGTAACCTGACAGTAGGCTCGTACACTAACAACAATATCCGTCCATTGAAGGAGAAGATGTTTTCTGTTACAGAACTTACAGTACGGCTATAATATAAAAATTGGACATGAAAAAGACAAAAACACTATGTCTGGCTACTCTATAAGGAGACCAAGACACAACAAAGAGACAAAACTGTATTCCTAACCCTCAAAATATCCAAACATTATCTTTGCAAACTCTACACAGTCAAACCTGTATTAGCGGCCACCTCTATAGACTATAGAGCAGCTACCTGTGTATAAAGGTCACTCTTCATAACCCCAAAATGACTTTCTTTAGAATTCAACCTGATCAGAACTCAGAAAGGTCACCTGTCTATAAAGGTCATTTTTCTTGTTTCCCAAAGGTGACCATTATAGACAGGTTTCACTGTACATGTATCCGTTATGTATGATTCAAAATATTTGAATTGAATGATGGCTCATGATGTGTCAAATTTTCTAACCTCCGTGTTCTATCGAACAACATTCCTAAGCTAATTTGTAATCCGTTTCTTTTGTAATGAGTACAGCGCAACTCTGAGAACATATCTTCGAGTTGAAACTGACAAAGTGTTGCATTCTGTCTGTGTTTATTGTTTCAGTGCATTCCTCAAGTCTATTTGAACTACAAGCGGAAGTCGACATATGGCTACAGCATGCTGGTTGTTGCCATGGATTTCATGGGCGGAACTGGAAGTATCCTCCAACAGTTAGTGGACTGTTACGTGTACAATGACGTCAAAGAATTGACAGGAAATATTCCAAAATTCCTATTAGCTGTTCAATCGCTTCTAGTTGATACAATTTATATTTTTCAAGCATATATATTCTACCCCGGTCATATTCCAATTGAAGCTTTGCTGGACGAGAATGAAAGCGTACAAGAAAAGCAAAAATTGCTCAATGACAATGTAATTGAACATTATGATGGCATTTCTGCCTAACAGCATCACCTAGAAGTTGGCAGAAATAGTTCCGATTTAATGCTCGTTCACTTCTTAGATTGATTTTTAAATCTAAGCCAGTTAGCCAATGGGGTTCTATTTCCTGCTGGACTGAATTTAGCTTTATTCTTTACAGATACATAGCATTATATCTCGAATAGTTTTTATCCGATTTTTGTTTTCATGGCATCTCAATTTTGAGATAGTCATAGGTTTTGTGGAATATTATATTTAATATGGATTTACGAAGAACTTTAAAATTTGAAAGAATAATTCATTATAATTTATAACAGTTGTGTTTCCTATGTGTAAGAATAATATAATAATGTTGAATAATTAGTAATTATTCTTGTTTGCTATGGTAGCTTTGCTGTTACATTTTCACCACTTTGAAAGTTGATATGATTCTATATTTTCAATAAGTAGGTAGGTATGCCGTACATTTATCTGTATTATTTGAATTGTATTAGTACTTTAACACAAAATTTTATTGAAAATAGATGATATGTAAACTTTCATGGAACTTTTTGTCTTCTGAATTCAAAGCGCCTCACGAAATGATGACGTGACATTGAGATCTTTTGTTCTCACTTTTTTGTTTCTCGTTCTTATGTGACGGCGATTTTTTTCGTTTTCTTTCCCTTCGATTCTCTGCGAGTATTTTTACTTACATCCCTCTATTTTCACTGGTAATAAATTTGATAAAAAGATTTGATTGCTTCCAAAACCGCGCAGCCCGTCTGTTCTCCTAAAACATTCTGCTGTCCGCTGTTTAAATCTTTGAAATTTCTAATTAAACCTCTGGTAAATTAATAAATTTATTATTAAATCTCTGAAATTTCTGTTTAAATCTTTGAAATTTGTTTAAATTTCTAGCGTTTGAAAGACTCGACCTACAAGCTGCAGAACTAACTGTCAGTGACAGCACAAACTATCTCTTCTGCTTGTGTAGCTAAAAGATAGGGGAGTCTCTTTGGTAAACTGAAGGGGAATTTTAGCAAGATAGTTTGTATTATCGCGCGTGGAATCCAACGGATCAGGATTTTAACGATATGAGGACATTATCGGATGTGATAATCACTGAATACGATTCTGATACTAAGTTAAATTTTAAATTTTGTGTTCTGTTACTACTCGGCTTATTTCACACCTGCGGATTTTCTTCCTAAGCAAAGCGTTGAATGTTTGTAGCGACTTGCATTAGCCACCATTTGACCCATGGGGGATGTCATTCAGTTCTTTTCAGCCGGCGGGATGCTAATTTTGATCTCTGCATGATAATTATACCCAGATTTCTGTCACGTCCGAAAATTGAAGGTTTATTTTGTCCTAAATTATTTAAACAGTAATTGTGCTGAGCTTAAAGATAAAATAATGTATCTATGTTTTTGAATGATAGGTTATACACCCTGAAATTGAAATTCAAGTCCCCCGCAAATTTGACTCACCAACATTGCACTAAAACTTTAAGCTGGTACTAGACGAGATACATGATAATATAACTGTATATCGTCATCTAATATGCATATCGGAGTATCACTCCTTCGTTGAATAAACCTTGAAATTTAACTTTGCTCTATCGTATGTGAACTGCTGCATAGCAAGCGTTAACGTATTGAATATTATCTCAACTTTATAGACAAGATTTAAGTTGGTATAACTTTTCTCTCTTTCTACCGTAGCAACGGGGAGCATTTGGTCTCTTTGCTGTGTGACGTACTTGAACTCTGCACTCCACAATCCGATACTTTACCAAAAGCAGCCTTTCCAATTTTTTCAGCCAGCGATTGACGTAACTAGACAGACGGCTGAAAAGAATCTAACCGCAGGCAGTTCAATGACTTTATAATGTGTTGAATTATTCATATCAAAATAAACTTAAAGTTCTGTTTTGTTTCGTATTGACAGTTAAGGCGTGAACCTTAGAGTATTATATGACAAGAGCTCGTAATGTTTTGATAGGAAAATATTATGTGTTCCATCTTCATCGTAGCTTTACAAAATGACGACTTTCATTGTCAGTTTTTTGCGTACAATTTCATGGAACTTCTTGCCTCGGGTCACTTCTGGTTTCAAGGAAGGCAGGCATATTGCATTCCGGATAGAAAGACTGCATTCGAAAACGGAAACTGTCGGCGCGTGTTATGAAGACTGAGGCGTGCCGTCTCGTTTTCGAAGCTCGCGGGCGTCCAAGATTTAAACGAGTGGGCGAAAAAGAGAAAAGTTTGTAAACATTGTCGCAACTTGAATGAAAGAAAGCGTAAAAGTACCTTTTATCAGCGGCAACAACAATGAAACTTGCGTACTACAAATCTTACAAGAAATTTAAACTTTCTGAACAAACTTTCACGCCAACGCCTTAAAGATGATTGATTTAAGAAGTTTTGTTAATTGTTCTTATAATAATCCATTTGATTATCTTTTAAACCATGTTGTAAGTTAAAGCATTGCGATATTAGAACTGCGAACGTGTTTCGAGTGAACTTCGTTTAAAATACTGAAACATTAATGCTTCGGATTTCTGTTTCTCGTAAACCCATTCTATGCAAATGTTGTATTTTTTATGAAGTGTTGTTTCTTCAGTGACGACTCTATTGCTCTCTATAAAGATGTATTTAGAAATGGAATTAACGGAGTCAAAGCAACTGTACTGTAGGTCTACTTCCATGCGTGTAGCTTATCGGTAGCCCCATTCACCGTCCTCATGAGATTCGTGAAAACTGTGCACAAAAACGGAGCAGTTTATTACTGCATTAGCCAATATAATTATTATTACATAATATTAGGGGGAGGGAACTGGGCGGTTTCGTGTTTATTTCAATTGTCTAAGCTAAGAGGATTTTCAGATCAAAGTTAAGCCTTTGCTCAAATCAAAGCAACCTGAAAAGGCAGGGCTCATTTTGCACGGACTGCTATTAAAATAACGTTTATTAAACACTAGTTAATTAACTAGATAAGAGGTTTGACTGTATGCTTAAAATGTAATTAAATACATATAAAATTCTCATCCATTATTTCATTCTTGTATCTATGTAGTTTGGATTTAAATCGTGACACGTACTTGAACACGCGGGAGATGGATTGATAGCTTTAACCTGTTTTGTACCACCTGCCCGTACGTGATTCACAAGAAAGCCAGCATGATTCATTTGTCTGCGGGTGACAAGTTGACCTCAGATTAGCAAACAGATCAAGCCTTCTTTTGTTCTATTATTGCAGTTTGATAACATCAAGCTGAGTCGCTACTTTTAATGCTCAGATTGGAGGTGGGTCTGCAGTAAGCTAATCACGAAAGGAAGATGCAATTGTACTCGTTATTTGCCATTGTCCGACAAGCATAATTTTGAAAATGATATAAATCGAAATATAAAAATCATAAAAATCATATGATTAAAATCAAAGATGTTCTACTATTCTAAAGTATTTGATAAACATTTATAAATTACATCTATTTACAAATTTACTATAAGTAATTACTGCAATTGATAGTACATTGTTGAGAGAAAACGTCTAAAAATAATATTACCTCTACTTTTACAAATTTGCTATAATTATTTACTGCAATTGTTAGCAGATTGTTGAGAGAAAATGTCCCATGTCTAGAAATGTTTCTGGTAGTCCAGTGCTAAGATAATGTCTCGCCGTTCTAGAGATGCGGTGGTTTCGAGCCGTAGCTACGTTACAGTATCGTGCGTGGTGCTTACAGAACTAATTCTTCCGCGTGCTGTTTCGACATCACTCATTCCCCAGGGGGTGTGGCACCCAAGCGTTGTGGCACAGACTTGAGAAACGTTTTCTACTCTAAAACTGTTCCAATTCTTTTATTCCAGACCAAAATTGTGTTGCATTATGTCCCTGTTTGAAGCTTTAATAGTCATACCATTGGGTATGATTCATTCGAAACATCGAGAAACGTACCAGTATTGCAGTATCTTAGTTCGTGCGTTTATATCGCGCGCAATACAAAAGTATGGAAGCTGTCACGCAAACACTTTGCCCCCGGCCCTCTTCACCCCTACCCCAGCATCTGGGTGTCCTACAGTACGTGCGACCATTTATAGTTGGGTTGATTGTCCCAAGATTCCTCATTCGCAAAGGCACTACATATTATCTCAGCTTTCGCGTCACCTCCCACGCTTCCCTTTTCGGTCGGATGTTTTGAAACGACGATAATGTTCCCGTAGGCTCCAGATTGTTTTGACTGAAGCTTGTCAATATGATGATGTTTGAAGAACTGCTTACACATTTCCGACAGCTGTTTCGTCGACCGCCGACAGTTGAACATGTAACTGTTATACTCTGAAAGTTTGAATTCGATACTGCATCACGAAATCTCGCCACAACTTCCCATGTCCTTTCCTGAAGATCTTTCCCCAATACTGTTTGAAGTATTTTATAATTTACAAAATCAATCTCGTTGATAGCTTGAATTGTTCCAGTTGTTGGAGATTTTAGCTGTGAATAAAATAGCTTTACTTATTCGAGGCATGTCAGCCTTATTTCCTATTCAACTGTTGCCTTCCACTCGCATCCATTTTGTTACATAAATCGTGTTGAAACTTTTTCCGGGCCAAGAAGGAGCATTTAAAGCATTCTCTTGCATCTCATTTACGCAACACATAGTTTCTCGTTTTACTTGTAAAATAATAATAATAATAATATGTCTACTATAATATCACGAATATAATAGGAAATTACAATAAAACTATCGCCTATGATTTGAATTTTCCCAATCTGACCAGTGTTTTGTTCTTGCCTTTAAAATGTGTTGTCCGTCAGCTATGAAATTTCTCGTTTGTTGTGAAGCGGTTGCAAAAGGCGAATCCATTTGAAGTGTGCGAGATCTGAAGTGATACTTCATCGATGACCGATTGTTCACTGAAAAAGTCCGATAGTAATTTTATCAAGATTATCTTTGGCAAAAATTCAGTATGACCCCGTTCTCTTTAGACTTACAATTAGACCTTACTGTTAGAACCTTAGGCTTTTTATTAGTAGACGATAATGAAAGCGTGTACAATTGACGGTACATTTGCAAAATACGCGCCGAAAAATCTACTTCACGTTCGATTTTGTGTCATAGTATTCAAATTGTTCCTTGTTTTTCTGGTAATAAAATGAATGAAATATGAATGGCAGAAGATCTACTCATAGTCGAACACATCATGTTTACGCTGGATGACTCCACCCAAGTATGAGCCATTTAGTTCCTCTCTATAACCCACGCGAAAATGGTTACTAAACTTTGTTCGTGGGTGGTTGCTGTTTACGGCTCAAAATAGCGCTTAATTTCAATATGGAACCTGCTACTTTGTAAACAAAAGGTCGTTAATAAGCAATAAAACTAATTTTGGTATAGATTTACTTCTACTTGTAGATTACAAGCGCTAAGAAATGGCCATAGCTTAAGCAGGTGTTATTCTACGTTCGGTGGCTTCCATTACAGCAGCTGCTGTTGTGTCGAATTGTGTTTCAATTGTTGGAAAATCACGTTGAGGGCAGGGCAGTTTCGCCGGGTGGCGTAAAGTGGCAAGCAGCGGTGTCAAATTTCTGTTTTTAAAACAAATTGTAGCTATTGCTTTTCTCATCTCAATTCTTTGATATGTTTAATGGACAAAAAGGTAGATATTTGAAAGGTTTATTTTGATTTGTTGGTGCCACGTTTTACCGGTTGCATGGTAAAGTCATAATCGCCTTGGAATGTTTATCGACGAGCGAATGCGGGGGTTGAAGCACGCTCGCTCGGAAACTTCATCGACCACGACCCCCAGAGAAACTGTCAAATACGAAATCACCGCGGCTCTCCTTTATAAGATCAAGCCAAGTGAAATATTTGTAGAGTTGCTGGTGTGGCGGTCGTGAGCTACATAAAAGCGGATGAGGCAAGGTCGTGCACGCCATAACGCGGCAACCGACTTCCACTGCGAACGCGAGGAAACAACAGACGACACGCGGCTCGCGCCTCAAGCACATCGCAAAGACGACGTTGCTCAACACAAGCAACGAATTATTATTATTTGACGATCTATGTCGCAAACATCCGACTGCATGTATTGGCAATATACTGACGAAGGAAGAAGTTGGAATTATCCAGCGAATGCTTCTCCTGAAATGCGACCTTTTCACGACCCAAGTACAGAGTGCGGTACCGGCTTTCCGTATTCTGTCGCTGCATCTGAAATGGATCGACCAAGTTGTGGCTACATGATGGACGACGAACAGCAAGTCAAAAGACCAATGAATTCATTTCTACTCTGGGCAAAAGTCATGCGAAAGAAATTGGCAAAGGAGAACCCGACAATGCACAACGCGCAAGTAAGCAAATTGCTTGGTAAAGTATGGAACGACATGTCTAGCATAGAGAAAAGACCTTTCATCGAGAAAGCTGAACGATTGCGTGCTGTTCACATGAAAGAGCATCCAAATTATCGCTACGCGCCGAAGAAAAAGAAGGAACGCCGTTCCGTGCAGAAGATGATTTCGCCTGAGATTGCCGCCGCATTTCACAACGCTATCTTTGATCTCAGGTCTATTCCATCAGTGAAAACCTCCAAACAAGAAGCAGGACTGTCGCAAGCAAACACTCTGCGAGATCTTAGAGACTCGGCTGCCGTCGCAAGTCAAATCGGTATGGCTTACACTAGCAAGCAGTGTACTCAAGATGTCAAACACTTGGATTTGAGCACGACTGGAAGAGAATATCTACACGGAGAAGACCTGGCTACCAGTTTGCATTTTCAGAATCTATTCGAAGGACAACGTTGGGACAACGAAAACAATGGTGGCTTCGCCTATGCGACAGATAACGGGCAGCAGTTTGGAGCATCTGCGGCAAGAAGGTGGAACGGTTGTCAAGGCGACCAGCTGTCCGTCAATTGCGGCATTGGACTGCGACAGAACCCGATCGCGAATAACCCGCTTCATAGCAACAAGATCTGGAGAAACCCATCACCTGCCTGCTCTGACGACTACTCAATTTACCCCAGCAGTCCAGAGAGCAGCCTCAGCGAAGATGTGCCGTCGTTTTTGCAAGAACTATTTGAGAATCCCAATGCTGCTGTCGACGGCAAAATGGACGAGAAACTCTACCTGAGAGATCTCTCGGATATCATCACGGCCGAACTAAACAGGCCACAATCTAGTTTCATGTCCTACTGAACTGAAGGCGACAATTCGATATTGTGCGATGCTGGCTCAAGGGTTTTATTGACAAGTTGACGGTTGCTTTTCACCTCAGTAAGACGAAAGATTGAATTTCAAATGACGCGGGTCCAGATTGGACTCAAAGTCACCTTACGGCTGTATATCATCTATTAAGAACATTCAGTTAACTCTCAACGATAATCAAACATATTCTGATTAATTTACGACGTATTACTATTTGTAACGAATTCAGTATCATATCATCCCGCTGATAATTTGACGATTCCCAGTCTACGGAACTGGGCGCAGTGACATGGAATTGTTGACTTGGACTTCCCAGAAATGTGATTTATGGTGTGTGTGTTTTTAACGAAGGTATTTTTTACCGGATTCTCTGACAAGCCACTATTAGACAGGCGCATGTCATATTTATTGTGAACGAAGCGATTTCCCATATTATATTCATCCTGACTGAATTTTAACTTGCATTCTTTGGAGTATTTATATTCACAGGAAGTCTCCTTGTCATATTCGTTATGGTTTGTTTATCAATTCGTGATTTTAAATAGCGAAATTGTTTCCGCAGACTTTATATTAAACACAAGAGACCCAACGGATTTTTTGAATGGATAAATTTGTTTTCTACATTAAATTTTTCCGTAAGATGTTTTCAGCTTAGTGTACCTCTGAATAGACAAAATGGCAGAGACTTCTGACATAGAGAAATTTGTTTCCTATATTAAGTTTTTCCGTGAAATGTTTTCAGCTAACTGTACCTCTCTAAAGACAAAATGTGTAAAGACTTCTGACATGGAAACATTTGTTTTCAATAGTAATTTTTCCCGCAGGATGTTTTCAGCTAACTGTACCTCTGAACAGACAAAATGTATAAAGACTTCTGACATTGAAACCCTATACTCTATGGAAGTCAATCTGGCAATAACATTGTAAAGTGGAACAAAGATCAAAACTCGTGACAAAATGAGGAAGTTCAACTTTACAAAATCCTTCAAAAGTGAAGGTATCAAGATTAGGCGAGCTGATGATTACTCTGCCCGAGGCAATGTAGGGTAATAAAATACGAAAGATTGGTCCGTAAGCTACGCTATTTAAAATACTTAAATCTGAAAGCTAACAGTGATTATTACCGATAAAAACTTTAAAATGTTGCTAATTATATAAGATTTGTCTGGAAAATTGCATATTTTGGGACTATTTTCGTTCCATCTTTACTTACATTAATTCTCAAGAGCGAGATCTCAACACGACTCTGTCAATTCTATTGGATACAAACTTATCCGAATGCAAATTGACTTTCAGCTTGACCTAAATGCAGCCAACAGTTCAACAAGATTTAAAATGGCGGACCTCAGTGGTGCTAAAATCTACCATTGTCTCTGCGAACTTGATTATTGACAGAGTCAATATGCAGAACATGCTATAGTACACAGTTAACGGAATTTAAACTCCTGTTCGAACACTGGAAGGTATTATGTGGATTTAAAAGGGCATCTTTAAAGGGTTTGTTGTCAAGGACTATTCCCTTCTCTTTGCTCAATCGGCTTCATAAATCTTCAAGTTTTGATCCCGTAAATCTTCCTAGCGCAGATAAATACAATACAAGTGTCCTTTCGTCTTTCGAGTGGTTTCGTATGCTGTCAGCTAAAATTCCACGGGTTAATAATAATTATAATTATTATAATAATTATAATAATTATTATAATTATGATTATCTAATTATTATATATGAATGTCCAGATCTCATAATTACGTGTATTAAATTTCTCGCAGGCTCAAATCCGCTCAATGTTCTTATTTTGCTAGTTATTTCATGATGAAAATGTTCTTCGCATATTTTTCGTATTTTCGTTGTATTTTTACAGCATTAAATTCAGATTCTCTGAGCTATACATGACTGTTTCAGTGTGCTTCAGAGTGAAGTACAGGTCGATTGAGCTTATCAGTACTGTGCATTATAACGATAGCCCTTTCGTGCGTGTTTGATTACAATGTCGCTACCTCAGTAAGATATGCGTACACAGCTGTATGCTATGAAACTCTTCTCAATTATAAACTTTTACCAATCCTCGAGCTGTTCACTAATGTCCTTTTAACTTAAACAAATATTAAATATTACAATTTGAAAAAAGACCTATACATATTGAAACTAAAAAACAAATTAACATGCTAAAATTACAACTACTTTAAAAAAACTAAATGTTAAAATCTCTTAATTCTTCCGAGCTCTGGAATTCCTCCGAGCTCATATATTGTTCTATAAAATTTGAGCAGTTTTGAGCCTCAATATTCTTGTTAAACATATTATTATGAAAAATCGTATACTGTACTTTGCAAAGAATTGATTCCCATTTCAAGAGAAAGCTTTTCATTTCAAAGGAATATATTCTTTAATGCAAAATTATTAATACACGTTGTTGAGTCAAAAATTACTAGGTCGAATATAATTTTTGCAATTGTACTGTCGTGTTTAAAGAAATTTGATACTTAACATAAGTAAATAGTCTTGCCTAGAACATATTTTTTCAGGTTATCGTTCTGCAATTAGATTTTACTTCCTTTCTGTATTTATAATGGCTTACACGTTGTTAGTATATTCCATTAAGAAATATAAACATCGTACAAGTGTAGCCCCGTTAATATCACCTCGGTTAATATCACAACCCGCTTAATATCACTTCACTTTGAAAACCAAGATCTGTCAAAATCAAATATTTTAACCCGCTTAATATC
>OFHS01000535.1:16380-40423 GCA_900245855.1 Calvadosia cruxmelitensis
CTTTGAAAACCAAGATCTGTCAAAATCAAATATTTTAACCCGCTTAATATCACGACCCGCTTATTATCACGATTTTTGACTGGAAATTCATAGTGATATTAACGAGGTTTCACTGTAATACAAGTTCACTATTTCAACGTTTTACGAACAAGTTTTGCTTAATGTTGATGCTGGCATTTTCTACATGTCGGATACATACTGTATTAATACTTTCCGTTGTTATATTACATTTTAGATAGGCTAATATTTTTAGTAGGTGATCATGTATTTTTTCCTTAAAATGCTGCATTGAAATTTCATCGAAATCTAAGTATTTGTTTAGCAGTTTTGGTCCGTGGTCCGAGGACGTTCATTGCAGGTTATAGCATTAAGTTCTAGCTGCACTTGAAAAAATATTGTTTCCATTTTAAGAACAAGGTTTCTCATTTCAAGGAATATTATTCCTAAATCTAGTAAACAAATACTTGTCCACGCTGTAAGCCACAAATTATTAAGCCAAATATGAATATTGCTATTGTTCTTCCACCGACCAGGTTTTATTTTAAGAAAATTGATACTTAAAACAAGAAAACAATTCTTGTCTAGAAGATATTTTTCAGTGTGGTGGAAGCTATTACGTTGAACGTTTTGTCTCGCATGATGTTTCTCTTCAAATGAATATTGACTTAAGGTTCACTCCCAGATGACCTTTGTCTGCAGCATGGACAAGCGTCGATGTTCTCGCCACAAGATCGTCAATCCGCCATGCGCAATCTCAATTCATTTCCAAAATGTGTAAGTTAGTTGACCTCTGCCAAAGGTGAAGACGACAGGAGAGATGCTTTGTTTGAAACGCAATCAGCCATACTCTTGTCAACGAAGCAGGGGTGGCACAGAAGGGGGCTCGGGTGGCTGTAGCCCCCGTCGGGCAATCTGCAGCTACTCCGTCGGGGAAAAAGTAAGCTCGTAGTTGTGGCAATCTCTACCACAATCCCGTTTAAAACAGCCATCGTGCTGGATAAATCCAAATGGCGTGATAATTGTGACGTATTTTGAGGCTCAGAAATGCGAACTTGGTACTGATTTCAATGTTAACACATTTTATAGAAATTTACGCTGTTTTGTTAGCCCTCCCGTCAGTGAAGCCTAGCCCCTCCTTCTGCAATTTTCTGGCGCCTCCCCTGCAACGAAGTTGCATAAAAGAGCTGCAAAGATAATCCTGCAACAGTGACGTGATAACTCCATCTGCAGCACTATTTGTAAAACTGAAGTGGATGCCTCTTGAGCAGCGACATGATTATCTACGAATGCTGCCAGCCTGCCACTGTATTCAAAGGTCTCCATGCAATGGCACCTTCGTGGATGGGCAAACTATTCACAAAAGTCGCTGATACACACGGCCTTCAAACTCGTATAACGCACTCTCAAACGATTTGAAAGTCCCCTTGGCCAGAACTAAAGTATGCGAACACAGATTATCAATCCGTGGGGCCAAGTCGTGGAACTCATTGCCAGATGAAATTCTATGCAGCACCGACCTTAAAACTTTCAAAACAAATTACTTTAATTATTACTTTGTAAATCAACGAATTATTTCATACCATCAGAAAATCAAGGTTTTAACTAGCATTATTAAGATAAGTTATTAGATTAATTTTAACTTCAAGTATTTGACTTATCAGGCTCCCTCTGGAAAAAAGGATGACGATGAATGATGGTCAATTTCGAGGATTGTTCTTGCCTGTCAAAATTGTCGATTTCAACTCAACCTGATCACGTGCCAGAAAACACTTGCATCCCGAAATGCACTAGGACTACGCATCGTCATCACGTGGTTACATATAGAGACCTTGTTTCGCTTGCGTCTTACTTTAACAGTGACCTTATGCTAAGATCATAACATATCCATTTCAAATTTCCTATCGATGTTCGCCATGTAGTCTTGCTTCCTCTTCTTCGGTATGATTCTTCCGCCTAATTTTATATGCTAATCTTCAAGCGTTTTATTTGAGGATTGCGGCACGATGACCAAACAGAAATTGCATATACATTGCAAAAAATAGTGTTCACATTTTAAAAACAAAATTTCTCATTCAAGAAATATTATATTTAAATCTAGTAAACAAAATACTTGTCCATGATGCAAGCAAAAAATTACTAAGCCAGATATGAATTGAATATTGCTATTATTCTTCCATCGACCAAGTCTTATTTTAGGAAATTTGATACTTGAAACAAGAAAACAATTCTTGTCTGGAAAATATTTAATATTCTTTCAGTGTTATAGCAGAGCGGTATTTGGAGATGATGGAAAAACGCCAACTTGCTGTTCTAACAATATTGTTCACATGATTGACGAAAGACAGCTGTGGTTGTCAAATTCTAGATCAAGATTTCGTTCGTGATTGGCTGAATCATTTGTGATGTAACTTGGTGATGTCCAATCAGCAACGCAGTTCTTTTTGCAGCCTTCAATGATATAATATAGCAACTTTGACTTGCATTATTTATCTGAAATGAATACTATTTAGTATTCAACTAATACTCTGTTTTTAGTACAACCGTACAGGATATATTTGAAATTGGAAATCTGGTAAAATAAAAACTAAAAACCATTTACTCTATATTAACCACTGATTTGTGTAATGGTGTTCCTCACACCATTGGGTAAATGGTCACGTGACTATGTTCACGTGACAACAGGACCACCGGGGTGTGAAGGAACGCCAGTAAGATGCCATTGAAGCAGGATTGCTCTGTGTACTGATTCTCCTTGTGTTACAAGTATTAGTTCTGGTAGTGTAAACCCACGGTTCTAAGTATTTTATATTCCTCAAGATTTTGATTTATTTAGTTTTCTGAATGATTTCATGAGAATTTTGTTGGCGTGGTTTGTAACTTTATATCTGAGCATCGTCTGTGAAATGACCAGAAATTCTGTTATTGATGACTGAAGGTAAACCATTTACATAGATGTAAAATAATAAAGTTTAAATTTATTAGTTTCAATTTTAATCATTAATTTATTTCTGAAAATAAAAATAAAAATAATAGGCGGCCAAGCATTGATCTTTTTGGACCGCCAGCTATAAGATTTAACGCATCAGATGTGATGTTATCAACTTTTACGATTTGCTTTCCATTAGATAGATAAGAATAGAACCATTGGATAGCGTCAATTTTTAATTCATCAACTGCAATTTCTGTATATTTAGAGGCTGTCATGTTGCAAACTGTAAAATGCTTTCGAAAGGTCCCGTAAAGTAATACGAAAAAGACGTTTCATTCTTCCATGGCGGGTATTTTTTCTGTGGTATTTAGGAGTGCAGCAACTATTTATCGTCCTTGACTGAAATCGTGTTGATGTTCTTTGAGCTGGGAACAATAAATGAATACAGTTGTTGGTAAGCAATGAATGCGTTCAAGAATTCTAGAGAGTATTAACGGTATAACAGCGATAGCGGTCTATGCTGGTCAGGTTGGCTTGCTCCTGGCTTCTTTGGGATCGGTGATACAACAGCATACTTCAATTTTTTGAAAAATGAATAACTTCTGGGATAAATTGATCAATTCAGTAAGTAGCTTGACTATATAAAGTAGACTTTATAACATAACCATTTAGCCTTTCGAGTCCTGGGGCCATATTCATGGACCGGTACTAAGGCATAGTCCAGGGCTAAACATCTCAACTGTCTATGGTGGCCGGTAATACAGGTTTAATGACTGTAGCAGCGAATCCGGAGAAAAATTACGACCGAAGTAAGTGCTAGATTTGATTTCGAGTCGTATTTCAATATTGCATTTAAGATGTCGCATAATACCATAGTTATTCTGTTAACATCTAGAATATAAACACAGTGTTCTTGCTCTTGTATAGCAATGGCTAGCAGACCACAGGAAATATTAAAGTAATAGTTTTAAACATATCCAGGATATTGGGAATGTTTTAAGTTTTAGGGTATAAAGGTAATTCCAAGAATCTGCAAAGCAGTACAACTGATTGGAAAACACAAATGCAATCAAAAGGAATTTACAAATTCAGTGAAATATAAAGTGATTAAACCGGGTTTTTCACAATCCCTATCATACATCACTAAACTATTTTCCGCAACATAAGGCATAAGGCAATATTGTCTGAAAATTAACGCTAATGATTCTGCAGAGCATTGGCATTGCATTTTGGAAAATTGTGGTTTATATTCGTGTTGTAATTTTATTATAAGAATGACTCCTAATAAGGTAACTCCTAGCGTCCTACTAAAATGTAATACCTGGTTCAAATTGGAATTGATTTTTTTCTCGGAAGGAGGTAGCTCAATCGAAATTGGATTTGGGTGTGCTATTCTGATATCAGCTTATACTGTACATTATGCCCTAAAATAGAATATCTTCCCAAAATTCCGGATAAGTTCAAGACTTTATTACTCCAAAATTTCCTGGTCTGTCGGACTAAAAGTAAGCTAAAACGATCAAGCATGCTTTCTGTAATCTCTGTCTGCTGTTTACTGAACTATTGTATGCACTACAGCTACGCGCATGCATTGCATCCCCCGAAGTATGAGAAATCTACTCATCCCCAGAAGTGACGATACCCTCAAAACAATAGGCACAACCGTACGTACCCCTAAAATGGCACCCCCTGTATACCCGTCCTACGGAGTGTATGCTCCTGTTAAAAAAGACATAATTTCATTATTTTAAGGCTTGAAAATGGGAATATTTTCAATTGAAATATCAACACTGTTTAGACAAATAAATTTAGTAAAATACTGTAAATTTTTATAGGCTGTATTTAAGTGATATTTATATAATGTAGCTGCCTTTTTGTGTCCAATTTACGGAAAATAATCAAATCAATCAAAACTGTATCCAAGAGATAAAAATACTGTCTCCAAAATCATTGAAACTATATGTTTCAATCGTCACTGGAAATAAACAGGACATCACAAATCTTTAAACGTAGTATGTTATAAATGATTTTGCCTCTTGGAATAATTTTGAACTAATGCGGCAAGCTATGCATAGTAAAACGGCTTTTCTAAGATTTTACATTTCCACTTTTGTTCCGGCGAGAGCTAATGGAACTGCAATCTCGTATTCTAAAGTATGCTCTTTCTCTTTTCATAAAACAGATGTCCAACAGCTTGAAATTTAAGTAGGACAGTTGAAATACTGAAGTTATTCTAAGCTAACCGCACAAAAGCACCCTGACGGTAGTCCAAATAATACGACTCAGTAGCTCAGTACTACGCTTGCTTCATAGGAGAATAGGTTCTAATTACCCCAGCATCCTTTTCGGGCTGTCTTTCGGTTTTGGAGGCTGTCTGTCTGAGGGCAGTTCTCTTGCACATGTCCTTGCTGTAGCTGTTGCGCCAAGTAACACTTTCCTCTCCTATTTCCAAAGCTTGACACTCACAGGTAATATTTATTCGTATTATTCATCCTCCGTTGGGTTCTATATATAATTATGAGGCGTATGCGTTGGAATTTCTGATATTTAGGAAGTGAGATTTGTTTGGAAACAGTTATGGACCAAGCCCATTGCTGCTCGTTGGCGATCTCTTATGCACTTGAAATAAGTGGTTAAATGCCGTTACATAATTTCCCACACATTTGCAAATTAATGTTGATATGTCTAAAAGGGGACAGAAACGTATGCCTTAGAAAACGACGAGATATTTGTTCGCCTTCTGTTGTGTGTCCAGATATTTTCCCGCCGCTGTTACACAATCAGGAAGATTCAAATGTCGTGACAGAATTTTTGGCCCATGCAGTTGTAAAAAAGCTGTTCAGTCAACTGTAAACTCACCCATGATGAGTATGTCAGTGCTGTCCGTTATACTACTAGTATCAGCATCGCAATACTTAGGTGAATACTGTGAAGTCTGTTCGGTTTGTTGCTTGAGTCGTTTTTGTTTTTTGTTTGGCTGCATGTTGCGAATTCCATTGACTTCTACCCTTCACAAACGGTGCGACGCTGTTAGAACTGAAAGCGTTCATTTTTCAAGTGTTTGTTTATATCTCGTTAGTGAACCTCTGAAACAATCAAGTGCATTCAGGGGATTGTTGACATTTGCAGTAGTCCTATGTTACTGTGCAGTCTGAACTGTAACCTGCAGACATGAACGTTAGCAGATAAGCCAACTTGCCAGATACTGAACTGTGATTGCTTTGAAATTATATCAGTGTGAATTTGCTTCTTAATACTGTTCAGCATACAATGTAACACCGTTTATATCACATCGGTTAGTATTACAACCTGCTTCATATCATTTCAGTCTTGTAACCAGGCTCTGTCAGAATCAACTATTTTTACCCGCTTAATATCACAACCCACTTGTTATCACGATTTTTGACCGGAAAGCCATAGTGAAGCTAACGAGGTTGCACTGTACCACTTTCCAGCTTGTCCTTTAAGGGCGATTCATTACAGCCAGGGGCAGATTCGAGAAATTGGGGCTATAACCTCAGGTGCTGCAACTGCTGTTAATGTTTTGATGGGAATGTATTTCTTGTGGGAGTAGGTATCATTGTCATTTTGTCCATGAATGTTTTTGAATTTATATTAATCAGATAATGCGCTTCTTGATATTTGAGTTGGCAAGCTGTCGATAGGGATAAGCACAATGACAATTAGAGGACTGCAATTGCTATTAATAGGACTAGAAATAATTTTACTTTCGATTAACTGACTTTGGAAAACGTTTCCACTTTCAATCTAATGTAAATAAGTTCACAAACTTCTGAAGGGCCTATTTCTTAGCATGGATGGTAGAATTGTGTCTACTGGGTAATCTGGCCCAAAATACAATGTAGACGAATTGAGTCAAGTTATCATTAAAATAGAGTTGTAGCGGGGTCCCCGCGAGCCTCTCGAAGCCCGCATCCTTAGCAGGGTTAGCGGGGATTTTTGCGGGGAATTACCCGCAACTTGATTTCCTGTAAACCCCGCTCCCCGCAAAGTTTTCCCCGCTTAATGCGAGGAAATTATAATAATCGTTCATTCTTAGTAAAATCATCCTGTTATTGTGCATTTGTGCTACACTTGATGCAAACGCTGTTTGGGGCAACGAAAGGACATTGTATCACCGTAAAGTCAGCATGGTATCAGCACAACACAAGAACATCAGAATGACCAGAGCACAACTACGGCGTCTCATTCGAATCGGTGTGAAAACTACTTGTTGTCGCCTCACTGTACAAGTGGATGACGCAATCTCCTTTATCGTTTCCTTGGCGTAACACTGCGGATGATGTTTTGAGCAATGATCAGCGAAACTAGTTTGCCAATGCGACCAGTTAAACAAGGTAGAGCCAAACCATCGCATCAGTGAAATTCAAAATTCAAAAAGGATTATGTGAAATTCAACACCACTTTTCCATTCAACAGCAATTCAAAGTAAACAAACAAAGAGGGGCAAAAGTGATGAGCAAGCCAGAGCACGGCGCGAAGAGAGAGAAACTGGTTTTGCAACAAACACGAGGAGCACTCTCTATTAAAAGCAACTACAGGGTTTATTTCTTTTTCTGTGCAATACAACAATAAATCATCAGTAACGATTCTGCGAAAATAATTCCATTCCGTAAATGCATAATTTTTCATCCGAGCATGATCTTTAAATGCGCGACAAAAATGCGTTACGAGAATGGAAATGTTTTCTCACTACTGGGAATCATATTGCAGCGCTGAAGTTTATTTATTCAAATGCAAATTTCTGCAGAACCAAATATCGTTTTCCGCGCGATGTATGAGTGTTCTACGTCATTCGCGATTTTCCTTGTTTTCCCCGCAAACCCCGCTTCCTCGCAACGTATTTCGCTGGGAACCCCGCCTCCCCGCTCTTCAGCTTCCCNGTCTGTCTGAGGGCAGTTCTCTTGCACATGTCCTTGCTGTAGCTGTTGCGCCAAGTAACACTTTCCTCTCCTATTTCCAAAGCTTGACACTCACAGGTAATATTTATTCGTATTATTCATCCTCCGTTAGGTTCTATATATAATTATGAGTCGTATGCGTTGGAATTTCTGATATTTAGGAAGTGAGATTTGTTTGGAAACAGTTATGGACCAAGCCCATTGCTGCTCGTTGGCGATCTTATGCACTTGCAATAAGTGGTTAAAATGCTGTTACATAATTTCCCACACATTTGCAAATTAATGTTGATATGTCTAAAAGGGGACAGAAACGTATGCCTCAGAAAACGACGAGATATTTGTTCGCCTTCTGTTGTGTTTCCAGATATTTTCCCGCCGCTGTTACACTATCGGGAAGATTCAAATGTCGTGACAGAATTTTTGGCCCATGCAGTTGTAAAAAAGCAGTTCAGTCAACTGTAAAACTCACCCATGATGAGTATGTCAGTGCTGTCCGTTATACTACTAGTATCAGCATCGCAATATTTAGGTGAATGCTGCGAAGTCTGTTCGGTTTGTTGCTTGAGTCCTTTTTGTTTTTTGTTTGGCTGCATGTTGCGAATTCCATTGACTTTTACCCTTCACAAACGGTGCGACGCTGTTAGAACTGAAAGCGTTCATTTTTCAAGTGTTTGTTTATATCTCGTTAGTGAACCTCTGAAACAATCAAGTGCATTCAGGGGATTGTTGACATTTGCAATAGTCCTATGTTACTGTGCAGTCTGAACTGTAACCTGCAGACATGAACGTTAGCAGATAAGCCAACTTGCCAGATACTGAACTGTGATTACTTTGAAATTATATCAGTGTGAATTTGCTTCTTAATACTGTTCAGCATACAATGTAACACCGTTTTTATCACATCGGTTAGTATTACAACCTGCTTAATATCACTTCAGTCTTGTAACCAGGCTCTGTCAGAATCAACTATTTTTACCCGCTTAATATCACAACCCGCTTATCACAATTGTGACTGGAGAGCTATAGTGAAATTAACGAGGTTGCACTGTACCACTTTCCTGCTTGTCCTTTAATGGCGATTCATTACAGCCAGGGGCAGATTCGAGAAAATGGGGCTATCGGCTCAGGTGCCGCAAGTGCTGTTAATGTTTTGATGGGAGTGTATTTCTTGTGGGAGTAGGTATCATGGTCATTTTGTCCATGAATGTTTTTGAATTTATATTAATCAGATAATGCGCTTCTTGATATTTGAGTTGGCAAGCTGTCGATAGGAATAAGCACAATGACAAATTAGAGGACTGCAATTGCTATTAATAGGACTAGAAATAATTTTACTTTCGATTACCTGACTTTGCAAAACGTTTCCACGTTCAATCTAATGTAAATAAGTTCACAAACTTCTGAAGGGCCTATTGCTTAGCATGGATGGTAGAATTGTGTCTACTGGGTAATCTGGCCCAAAATACAATGTAGACGAATTGAGTCAAGTTATCATTAAAATTATCTAGAAGACGAAAGCAGATGTGCAACTCGCATTTTCTGCTGCACAATGTGACCAGTTTCATGCTTGCATTGAATACTGTTCACCAATACAAACTTAGTAACTTCCTTCTCCTGATTTCCCCGTTTAGTATCTAGCTCAAAATGGCCTGCCAACCTGCAAAGTACGATGATTTAGGAAAAGACGCCAAAGATCTTCTTAACAAGAACTTCTGTAAGTATAGATACAGTGGTTGTCACTTGTAAACCAACTCTGGACCTCTTTGTATATTGGTTTATTCAGTAGCAAGTTTTATGACATATAATTAAATAATGCTACCTGAGTGAAAACATGCGAAAGGATTTTGGAACACAAATGTTTGGTTTTATAAAGAGAATATCTTTATTAACCATTGTTTCAGTAAACGCCGACCACTATTTGACAAATCACTTTTCAAGGCATGCGCCGTCAAACCCAAACTTGTTGATCGTGACATTGACTGCTGCTGCCGGTGTTCTCCAAACCCCATTAAAGTGTTTAGATTGTTCTCCTCAATTTGTATCTATCTTGGGCCATTGTCGATGCCAGTTTACTGTGTAGATCGATTTAGGTCTTTGGCCAGTTGGGACGAATATTTCGTGCTTGGGCTTGCATCCTACTTGTCAAGGTCGCTAGGCTGATGGTTTGGATGGGTTGCCAATGTCCAACTCATGAATGTGTCACAGTTACACAGTCATTTCATAATGTGGATAAAATGAAATCCATTCGGGAAAGTTGTGCTGTCTGGACTGGACTGGAATTCCAGTGTTTCAGTGTTTTGGTCTACAGCTCCTTCATCTGTTTTATTTTTCTGTCTCTGTCCAGTTTAGATTGGAAAATTGATGTTTTGTTTGATTTCATTAACAGTGTTCAATGTATTGAAACTTGATGCGAAGACAAAGGCTAAGAATGGTGTGGTATGTATTGTGCCTCAAAATGCAACTATACCACTGAGCATAGCATCTCAAGTTGCTTAATGTTATTGTCTGTATGTGTTATGTTGAAATGATATGCAAGACTTTAGTCTGGCTGCACTGTTTCAAATAGAAGTCATATGATTGATTATTATTGTCCAAGGACAGATCTAGAGTGTATATATGACACTTAAGTTGTAACACTAGAACAAACTGCTGTACAAGCATATTCAATACTTGCAGAAACTTTGACTCACAATATTTTGTGATTTCACGAGAAACGAGAAATGATTCGCAATTCCTCCAACATGACTTGTGAATCATTGATTTTGAACCCTGACTATTACTATTGTGATCTATCCACTGGTAGCAGCCCCTTTTCTCTGTGGTTTCTTTGCTGCTTACTTTTTATCCATTTCTTTGATTTTTTTTAAATGAACTATGGTTTTGCTGTTTCTTGCAGGAATTCACCACAAACGGATCCCACAACACAGACACTGGAAAGGTTGCTGGAAGCCTGGAGACAAAATATAAATATACGGAATATGGCGTGACTTTCTTGGAGAAGTGGAACACTGATAATCTTCTGTCTACTGAAATCACCATTGAAGACCAACTTGCTAAAGGAACCAAGCTGACCTTTGACACCCAGTTCTCACCTAACAGTGGAAAACGTGCTGCAAAAGTCAAGAGTGCTTACAAGCACGACTACTTCCACACAACTGCCGATGTTGACTTTGATTTTGCTGGCCCAACTGTCCACGGCTCGACGGTGTTTGGATACAAGGGATGGCTTGCAGGCTACCAGGCCTCGTACGACACCGCCAATTCAAAGCTTGCAGCAAGCAATGTTGCCCTCGGCTACAAGTGCAACGACTTTGTTTTGCATTCTTCAGTGTGAGTCTGCCCCTTCCATGTCTTCTTCAGTGCATTTATTTGACTTATTCCAAAGCCAGTTCAAATTACAGCTTTTCTAGTAATGTGCCTAGAAATGCCGTCCGTCTTTGTCTAACTGCATTTGATTACATAAGTAAGGCGTGACTCATCACCAGAAGCGGATAAAGTGACATCAAATGAAGTCTGGTTAGCCCTTGTCCTGCTATTGACGTGTATACACGTTTTCAAAACAATTCATAGTTTTATGAGCAGGACAAGGGTTAGTAATCAATACATCACCATACAATACAACATACTTAAAAATGTTTTTTTTTTGTATTTCCTTGGGCAACCCATCTCTGGTATCGTGTTTGTAATTTGCTTCATATACTCTGTTTCAGTCTTGATGCTAGCAAGTTTGTCGGCTCACTCCACCACCGAGTATGTACCAACAATTATGATTTGTCCTGCATTTAGTACAATCATTTAGAACAATGTTATTATCAGCCTAAATCTACCAATACCTCCTTCAGACCAAAGAATAACACAGCCTTTAGTCCTTTACAAACATTTTCAAATACAGCAAGTTGTGTTGCAGATGCTGATGCTCTGGCACCAACGACCATTTGTACTCTTTGGTACTATGCCATCTCTCTGTGTGTTGTGGTCTCAACCAGCAGCCTGTCTATCCTGTATATGTTATGTAATGCAAAAGCCTTCATCATCGTCTCCTACAGAAACGCAATACATTGTTGATTTTATATTGAAAAGAAATCACTTGTGAGCACATGTGTACACTTTCAAGTCTTTCAAAATGTGACTTTTAGGACACGCCGGAATGCGGTATTGAATACATAATTATGTCAGCTCTTTTGCCATGATGTCTTACTGTTTGTGAAAATTCTTTCTCGCAGATCAATAACAAACTTGAGGTTGGCTCAATGCTGCAATGGGTGAAAGGAAGCAATGCAACCACGTTCACCGTTGGAGGAAAGTATGAGCTTGACAAGGAATGCATTGTCAAGGTGCGTGTCAAATATAGTCCTCCTCGTGTTATCAAATGGAAGGATTATCCTGCCATATTAATTGTTTTGAACATTCTCACGGGAATCTTGGGTTAAAAATGTTTAGTATGCCAAATGCAGTAAGGTCTGTCTATAACGGTCACCTCTGGGACCTGGAAAAATGATCTTTATAGACAGGTGGCCTTTCTGTCCAGGTTGATTTCTATAGAAAGTATCATTTCGGGGCTATAAAGAGTGGCCTTTATACACAGGTGGCTGCTCTATAGAGGTGGCCGCTAATACATTTTTGAGCAATAGCAATTGCGCTAATAACAATAATAACAATAATAATAGCAACTAATAATAATAATACTACTGTAATAGCAATTACATTAATGTCCCCACTTGCCTTTAACATTTAAATGAATTACCGTTTCATTTTAATAATTATGTAGAATAGAACTGGATGGGCACACTAAACGAACTGTATAATTATGTTTTCTTGGTTTAAAAAAGTTGTTCCAAAAGCTAGTTAAAGATGTACTTTTTAAGTAGTATCTGGTAGCAAGTATTGTATGAGAGAGACATCATGTACAGTTGCATAGAAATTGTCTAATTTCCTGTGTACGCATTAAGATTTTGGTCGATTTGCTTGTGCAACAGCTGTAGAAAATTTATTCCGGTCTGATTTAGAGATAGATTTCTCAACTGTCAACTTTGTTTTTAGGCCAAAGTTAACAACAGCCTTCACGTCGGCTTGTCCTACATCCAGACCCTCAGACCTGGTGTGAAATTGACCTTGTCTGCACTCGTCGATGCAAAGAATCTGGACCAATCCGGCCACAAACTTGGCTTAGGGTTGGACTTCCAAGCCTAAGTTTTGCGATGTTGTATTGCCGAAAAGGCCCTCATGTCTGCTACTCGTCTTCACATGAGTGATGGTTCAATTACAAGCAATGGAATAATTTACATGAATGGTGTAAGACGTTGACTTCCCTTGCGTCTCTGAAATGTCCTGCCGCGATTCGTCTCTCGTTGGCTAACTCTTGGCATGCTGGTGCAGTCACGCGCAGCAAAGACTGTTGCAATTTGTAGTTTGTTTCATTATTATGGTAACTTGCTTGTGATGGTCCCTCTCTGGAGATGTTTAGTTGGATGTGTCTTATAGCAGCAGGTGTTGATCAATTTATTGCAAGTTATTTTGTTGTGGTCTTATGCGCAGTTTTTCTATCACAGAAATTCTTGCACCTTGCTAAACCCCCAAAGCCAAGTAAAGTGTCCATAGGGGGACAGTAGCCCAGTGGTCTCTACTCCCTATGCTGCTAGGCAACAAAACATAGCAATGTTTGACGTACGTAGACCAATGGATCACTATCAGCCTAACTATGCTCCGTATCACGGGGTATCCCCATGGCAACGTCCCATACAGCCGTTTGTCATTCCAGCTTTCAAGTCGAGGCAAATTGCCCAGGTTGAATGGCTGTAATTGCAAGAAACAATAGTTTACAGTCGTTGAAGTCCTGCTTTCATCTTCTCTGGCCTTGCTTTTGAGCATTTGAAACATCACAATATTGCTGTGTGCTGAAGGCAGACAGGCGGCACATGCCGTTGCTATGTTTGATTTCTGCAAAGCGTAAAACAACGCGCGCGTTCAGGCTGAAATGCAGGACGCGTCGGTGACCTCGACCTGAAAAGGAGAATGACATCTACGACGGTGAAATTTCCCCTCGACCCAACTTTCTTATGTCAATCCTCCTTGCGCTGCCGCCATTGCCAACGCGGTAACGTCATTTATTTCGAGGCGGAAACTCGCTGAGTTGGACTGATTCCATCTATTACAGAAGTATGAGTGCTACGAAAAGGATCAACAAGGTATGCTTCATTCACTGATTTGCTTTCAACGGCTTAGTTTTATCAACAAATGGCTAAACTTTCTTTTTCTGCGGCCCCGCTAGGCGTAAACAATGACGTTGACTTCGCAGAAGCTTCCATGGTTTCGAGAGGGACTTTTGTTATCTAAGTCTGTTATGGAATTTGGAAGAATAATTAGTTATCTAGTAAAGTTATACCAGCAAATATTAAACCTTAAATGTTTTACATGAGCCGCGAGTCTCTATGGTTGTTCTCTCCCTGCGATGTTGCAAAGCTGTCTGCCGATAAGGCGACGCATTATCCACAATCAACAACTTGCAGTTTCGCGTACTAGACCACCCGAACCTGTCTTATAATCAGCCATAGAAGTCAATGAAATTCAAATGGATGTTGGAAAGTGTACTGAAACTTTAATATTCCTCCAGGTGCTTAACATATTTGACATTTTAGCAATATATAGGTACTTTCGTTTCCACTGAAAAGCGGACGTCTCACATCGCTTCATTTGTTTCGGTGTATCCTGTCATGCTTTTAGCAGAAACCAACCTTACTGTGCCAACCATTATTTCGTTGAACTTCTTAGGTTAGGCGATAATAAAACGAGTAAAATACTTGATAGGCTGCTGTAGCCTGTAAGGCTGTTTCTAGTAACCTTTCAAAACAATGCAGAGCTGCTTATATTAATTATTATCCCCGCTTTTAGCGAATTTGTGTTTTATAAGAGGTCATTTTACGTTTCCTGGTCCTTTCATGTACCATCTCAATATTCCTAACTTGCTTTTTCTTTGCGTATTATGCCAAACACTGATTTATTAATACCAAAGTATGTATACATGTATGCCAGCATGAAAAGTAGGGCCCGCCCGGGGAACGCGTTCCCCGTGCGATGCCAGCTCCGAAATTCTGCGCCGCGCATTTAAAAGAAAATTCAACAAAATCCGCACAATATTGCCAATAAATTGAATTAGTGTGGGAGTAAATTACGTCAAAATAGAGAAAAAATCCACGCAATCGTACAAGCAGAAATTTAGCGTTCCCCTCGCAAAAGTAAAACTTTAGATACTGGCATGCATGTGTCTTTATTCTCTGATCGGTAAATTTTGAGATCTTTCCTGGAGCAGATTCACATGCCGATGATGCCGTAATACGAAATAGAACTAACTTATCATTATTGAAATGTAAAAAAGCTAAGGCTAGAACACATTTTAACATATTGGGAGTTTAATAAATGAAACAAAGCATTAAAGCGATTAAGGATCCTTGGTCATGCTTTCTGAGAATTATTTCAAGATCTCGAGTCTCTGCTTGCTATCAATTTTAAATGACATAGAAGTAATAAATAAATTGGAAATGAAAACCCACAAAGCCGCAATAAAGATGACTAACAGCCACTGACATTGTTGAGAGCTGATATTGATTTGGTGTCTTTCCACCCTTGGATCACAAGTTTTATTAATCTTTTCCATCTCTCTAATCATTATTTGTCTGTCCCGCCAGGAGCTGCAGGACCTTGGACGAGATCCTCCTGCGCAATGCTCAGCTGGTCCCGTGGACGAATCTGACAGTGAGTACTGAATACTGAGTGGAGAGGTTTTACTTTTTGTCAGAGCCCCTTTGACAAACTCATCTTGACAAAAATAGCTAAGCAGATTCGAGAAAGTGGAATACGGAAATGAGATGCACTTTTGATGGAAGAAGTAGAATATTGTAAGGCGTGAACAGCAAGGTTATGCAATTATCACAGCAAGCAGTTGAAAGCTTTTGATCCACAAAACAAGGAAATATGCTAGCAAAATCTCTTGAATATTCTGCCAAGATTCGAATCATACAGAGATAATTCAGGTTCAAATAGATTCAAAAATTCTGGCTCGAACAGCGTCTCCTTACTCAATCGCTTATTGGCATTCAGATCCAAGGTTTAGCGAAATTAGCGTAGTCTTGTAATGAAAACAAAATTATCATGTGACCACAAGCAGGCAACTGAGTTTGGCTGAGAGATTGCAATGTTTAGTAGATGTCTGACAGCTCTTGAACATTTTACAAAATCTCGGTCATTATGTTGCCATGATTCTGTTTCATGTAAGTCGTAAAATAACCATTCCAAACATCCATCCGTTGTTTTGTAACAAGCCTGACATCTCGTTCTTTCACAAGTTTAACTCGCAAAGTCGCAATGCATTATCTGGATTGGAACGTTTTGTGATGAATAAAGACAAAGGGGTCATTCCATGGGAAATCTCCACTTTTTGACCTCACCCTCTTAGAATTTGTTTAAACTTCGTAGGCTGGTAGAACTCATCGAGTGAAGTTCAGAAACGTAAATTTTAGGTCAAAATTCTAAACAGTGCCGATTCTATAACACATCAAACATCACGAAAAGGTGTGAAATTGGCCAAACCGTGTGGTCTTTCGGCGCTCGTATCTCTGTCATTTCTTGTCGAATTCTAATATTCAAACTCCATTTGAAGCCTAATTACATTGTCTGTTCGAATGTCACAACAAAAACTGGGATAACTGAAATCTAAATGTTGAAATGTTGCGATTAAATGTAAAATCGAAAATTACTCGACATGTGTATCTTCAGAATTCGATAAAAATTTGACCATGGATGGATATCAAGTAGATCTATATGGTTATGTAATTTTTTCCTATGTTATATTTCCCACCAATGCGCTATTCCAAATTTTGTGCCCTCAGAGCAATGTTTACACATTTTGGGCCATGCTTTTCGATGTGCTTTGGCCGGCGTCACGTTAGTGTTAAGGGTCTGTGATTCACACCTTTTGGGGTCGTCTCAGCCGAGATATTTTTAAGTCATCTCACGCAGATTTTGCACACTGCTGCTACTCGTTCTTGATTGAGCTGATGATGTCTATTTTTTGTTTTCGTGAATCACACTGGCCCAAATATTGAACCCTGTATCCCCTCACAGCACAGATTCAGATTTTCGTATTGAATGGAAGACCAGTTGACCATTGGACAAGAATCACCGGATACTTTCCTAATCGGTTTTGTGGAAATTAGGATGCTGGCTACTGTTGGTGTTTGTAGGTACATTACTGAATTTGATGATAAAAAACTAGACAGAGTGATGATCTTATTGGACAAGATGGGCTCAGATACAATTGAGTAAAGAATTTCGGATGATGTAGTGATGTAGTCTTGAGAATGCGAATGGGGTGGCATCGACCTATTGATCTTATGAAAATTGACATCGCCAAATATGACTCATAGAAAAGAACAGGTGTCAATACAAAGTCAATAAAAGAACAAATGATTCTGGATTTGACTAGTCAATGAAAGCTGAAGGGGGTTTATATAATACAAACGAGATGGAACTGACACCCAAATAATAAAATGGTAAACAATGACAGCTTCAATTGATGTGAAATGGAATGACTCAACAAGGAAGCAAGTTAATCTTTCTAACTGTTCAATCTATCCCCCTAATCAATGTGTCTCACATTTTTTTCTTTAGAGACACCCTTGAGCAGTGCCATTTTAAGCAGTTAGAGGGCCTAAAGCACTTTACCCAAAGGGGGGCCTAATTTTTAACGATTACCGCAAAAAGCCAAAAACTTACTATCATTGGAATTTTTGTCCATTTGCATATCAAAGATGTTGCTTTTGCTCACAGACAGTAAACCAGGGAAAATATACTCAGTAGCACTCTGCAGTTGATTGCACACTGAACTAGATCTCAACATACTGTTACTTTGAGTTTTGAACTGATATTGAGAAGGGCCTGTCCAGACTGAGGGCCTAAAGCACGTGCTTTGAGTGCCTACTGGTTAAAACGGCCCTGCCCTTGAGGCCTCGATACAATCAAATTTGTTGATTCTCTGATTTGATTATGTTACCATATAGCTTGCTGTCCTCTCTAATTGAACTGTAATTGCCATAGTGGTGTTGCTATTTCTTGTAGCACTGTGCGCAGTTGACTTAACAACGGTATTCCTTTTGTAGTATAACCCACACGTAACATGTATCTCTTTACTTTGTTTCTTGTAGTGTTCAAGTGGCAAGCCACAATCATGGGACCAGTAAGTCAGAATTTTGCTTATTCTAGCTTGTAATATTGTTGAGTACGATTAATAAGGCTCTTGTTGTCCATGGTTTTCGAAACACGTTGCACAGTGCTCAAACCATGTGGCTTGCAAACCCGGAACCAGTGATTAATCAACAATAGCATCACGCAGTGGACAACCAAAAGTCAACAGCAGCCTGCTAGCCAAGCAGTGAACATTCAACAGTAACCTTCGTAAAGCAACAACTGCAAACAACAAGCAGCGAGCAGCAGGCAGAATATTAAACATTGTCAGAAGGAGTAAGAGGAGCCACCTAAACTATAGCATGTTTTCTGGTGTATCTAGTGTGTAATCCCAAAATATTCTCAATCTCTCAAAATTCCCTAACTGTGCAGCAAGCTGTCAATTGATTGAATTGAGAAGCAGAAGCTTAAATAGATGATCTGCTAGGACGTTCACTTGCGTATGTGAAGAATAGTCTTGTTTGCCATGTATCAAGTTGTTTACATATTTAAAATATTTAAAATTGAATCCATGACTTTTCCCTTAAATTATATTATTGATCTCTATTTGTAGCCCGACAGTCCCTACAGTGGCGGTATCTTCTTTCTGACAATACATTTCCCGCAAGATTATCCGTTCAAACCGCCAAAGGTATGGAACATCGTCATGTGAACACCGACACCATTCCTAATTATGGCTGATATATCAGACATCGATGCTGGTTGTTCTTGTCTGTTACTGTCATAAATATAGAATAATGTAGAATGTTCTAGAAGGATTGGAGCAGTTGATCTATTCTTAATCTATAATGAAATCAGAATGTTCTAGTATGCGCGTCAGCCAATCAATGACTGTCTCTGGTGGACCCCATCTACCTTCATTCTGCCGTGGTTATGGGAACTCAGTTTCTTACGTTAATGTACTGATTCGTAATTTTTCTTCTGTTGATCGCTGTTATGTATTTAACCGTAGTCTGTGGAAAGATGTATGTGATTGTATTACGAAGAAGAATAGTACGGCTTAATGGCCTAGTGGCAGGAACGCTGGCTTTCGTACCCCGGGTGCGGGGTTCGAATCCCAGCCGGACCTGCAGCTTGGACCATGCTGCTGCCCTGGTGGCGAGGAGCTTAATGTAACGCGCCATGCTGCACAATTATAATCAGTGCATAGGTGGTTCGAAACGTCCAACTAATAGTTCTAGTTAAGGGAGCCAGCCCTCGCAACGAGGGTGGTGGAACTCATGAAAAATCCCCCTACGTACCTCCACCGTTCATCCAAAAAAGTGTGTCTCCATGTGTGGCAGTTAAAAAAAAAGAAGAATGCTAACGGGATGTTTCCATAACATTACCGATCCAACAGCAACAACAACAACAGTTCTAGATTGAGTTATTTGTAGATCATATCATATACCGGTAATGGAAGATTCTAGATGTTCTATAAATAGAAAGTGATGTTGTTTGTTATATCGACTAGCTAAGAGTTTTCGATATAATTTTAAAGTAGATCGCAAATCTAATTAGAATTTAGTTTAATTCTATTACGAATTTCTATTACTGTATCTACTAATTTACATTACAATCCATTTAACCCCTGTCCTGCTTGTAAAACTAGTTAAATGAAGACTTGAAGTCGCTTCACCAATTGCTGATTGGTTGCTTGCTAAGGACTAACTATCTGATTGGTTATGTGTTGCTACTTTTGACTTGCTTCGAAACGTTTATACACGTCAATAGCAGGACAAGGGTTAACAAACCATATTGAAGTAAAAAAAAACAATTTCGTACAACTACTGTAATAGCTGCAAAATATAGCCTTAGTTAATTTTAGCCTGTAAATTTCTGTTCTGTTGTTCTTTGATCAACGTATATTTGCAGTTGTTTGTCTGATGTTGATCTCTGTGAGTTTGTTCCCAGCTAATATTTGCTAACTTTTCATTGTAGGTGGCCTTTGTTACGAAGATCTACCATCCGAATATTAACAGTAGCGGCAGCATCTGTCTCGATATACTAAGATCACAATGGAGTCCAGCTCTGACTATTTCAAAAGGTAAAATAACTATGGGGGCGCATATCGCTCAAATGGGTATGCCTTTTTCGTGAACAGTGCTTTAGGCTCACTTGACTCTTAAGACGGCCCTGGCGTCGTGTTGCTTCGTGTAGCAATGCTCATGACTGGAAAGAATAAAAGATATGATCAATTTGAAAGGAATGTGTTGTGACAACCCAGTTCCCTAATGGCTGCACGGAGAAGCTGGCAATTTGCCAAGCATAATCCCAATGCATTTTTAGGATACAAGGGTGATTTTCCAGCACGTGATTTCAATCTAAAATAGACAACTTCAACAGTGAAGAACAATCCTTGAAATTGACTATGATAGCATGATAGTATGGGTGAATGTGCATCGAACCAAACAATTTCCTACTTCATTGTGTCTTCATTGACCCTTGACAGAAGTCAGCTTCCGTGTATACCAAGATGCCTTAGGCAGATGCCGGAGATTGCCGCAAGGCTGCAGCTGACATCCCTTCTATCCTGAGCGATGCATGAATTTCATTTGTAGCATCCTGCACTGTAAATTTCCACCTACAGTTAATTTTTATCGTGATGAGTGTGTGACATTTTGTCTTAAGCCATGATGATTATCTGATTACGTTTTCATGTCATTTTGTTTCTAGTTCTGTTGTCCATTTGTTCGCTGCTGTGCGATCCCAATCCAAATGATCCTCTCGTGCCAGAGATAGCGCGAATATACAAAACTGACCGTGTCAAGTACAATGCATGTGCAAAAGACTGGACATCACGCTATGGCATGTCGTGAGCTGCAGTGGTGTTCTTTATCCGTCCGTATGGAATGCTTCCCTTCTACAATTGTTGTTGTACATAGAACGTCTCATGGTTCACTGTGTGAGTGTTTATTCTTGCTTCGTGAATCTAGAGCGATGATTGTTGGCATGTAGAATTACAATTAATTGTTCCTCAACTTATCTAGCCATACACGTAGCCATGCCGTGGTAGATAGATACACAAAAGACTGCTACTTACGACACTGGCACCAATCGGACTTGACGACAGGCATTAAGTGACCTGGCAAATTGCTGCTCCTTTGATAGTCCTATATTCATGTTGGATTATTGATGTGTCATATTTCATTGCTATTCGTTTGTAATACATTGCTGCTTATAAGGTGATTGTTGGTATGGATGCAAGTGGTGATATGTGCATCGGCTGCCTCGTGTTGTGGTGTTAATATTTCCCATTAATCGATGTCCTTATAGTTTAACTGTCAGGTTTATTAAAAGAGCAGAAATGACTATTGTGTGTTGTGATTTGGTTCGTTTCGTTTCTTTTGGGGTTCATGAAGTAGCGGTTGATGTCATATCACACAGGCAGCGTTTGCTCTGTAGAATTGGAAGGTGGACATCGGGGAAGGTGTCTTCTAGGGAGTTTTGGGGGCATGAACCACTCAAAAAGAATTTCTGTGGGACTGTACCAATAAAACGAATTCTTCTGAAGCGAAATGTTTATGTGCTGTGTACAGTGAAACCTGTGTATAACTGTCACCTGTGTGACCTGAGGAAAATGACCTTTATAGCCAGGTGGCCTTTCTGGACAGGTTGAATTCTATAGAAAGTTTCATTTTAGGGTTATGAAGAATGGCCTTTATATACAGGTGGCTGCTCTAGAGAGATGGCCGCTAATGCAGGTTTGACTGTAAGCGGATGTTGCCAACTTTTTCCTGATTTTATTTGATAGATTTGAAAACCGTTGAACCTGTCTTAATCGAGCAATGGAAAGTGGTCTCTTAGCACAGGTGCTCGCTCGGAACATGAAGGTTGTAACTGGAGGACACTTTCAGTAACTATTAGCGGCATGCCCTGTATTGTAATGTATTAGCGGCCACCTCTATAGAGACGCCACCTGTGTATAAAGGCCATACGCTTTAGTTCCTATCCACAAATAAGACCCCATGCAGACGACTGTCATTAAACGATTTTCTGTAGCAGTGTATTGACATTTGTCATTGTAAGATACTGACAGACCACACATAGGTATCAGTCGGCTAGACAGTATATTCAGTGTCAGCAATAAACAACCAGAAGATGACCGAAGTCAGTAAAAGGTAAAGATGACATTAGCGGATTACCCGTTAAAACAAGACGCATTTCAAATATAGTCACTAATCAAGAGATGTCCTAGAACGTCATAAATGCACTTTGTTTTACTGGGTAGAATGAGGGGCGAATTTTACGTAACTGCTCGATCGCCGTCAACGCGAGGCACAGGTATCGCGTGAACGACGCTGGCCATGAAGGAGAGAGAGAAGAAAGAGATTAATGGGGGTTCTAGAGGGAGGGGCTATTCATGAATGAGAAACGACCTGTGAGTTATGACGATGATGCTTGAGTAGTTTAGGCAAGCTGTGGTATAGAACGGTGGACCGTGACGCAAATCGGGACGCTGAAAAGCTTTGGATTTAATTTGGGTTTGGAAAATTTTGGATTGAAACATCTCGAGATGGCATCCACCACACTGAAGAAAAATCACACTGCAAAGCTCACTGCTTTAGAACTGCGCTTGAAAGTCTTCTGAATGCGAAACACGACACCCTATTGATTGATTTTTGCCTACATGTGGCATGTGATTCCAGACACACGCAAGGAAATGCGTCGGTAGTTTAAAGAAGGCAGTAATAAATCCTTTCTAAATATATCTGCTTGATAATGTTGTCACTGCGCCAATAGCAGTTGTCTTGTTTCAAATGTCGTTTAGACAAAGTAAATATAGAAAATATGGTAAACATTCATGGACAAGTGAAATTTATATCACTGTATTAACCTTTTGTGTTACATTTACAGAAAATATATCAAATCAAATCAATAAATGGACCAAGCGCAGTCCCAATGCATGACGGGATACACTTGTTTTTAGGCACGTGGCTTTGAGCTGAAATCAACAATTTTGACAGCCAAGAACAATCCTTGAAATTGATCATCATTGACAAGAGTACGGCTGATTGCGTTTCAAGCAAAACAATTTTCTGACGTCTTCACCCGTGGCAGAGGTCAACTCAACTATATACCGACATGCAGCGGGACTGCGCATGGCGGATTGTATCATCCCTTTCAGAAGACGATGTTTTTCGTCAATTTCATGCTTTGTCAGTTGCTGCTATGGTAACCGGTTTTACAACCAGTCGCTTGACGGTGCTGCGTAACGCGTCATGGACGCTGCCTTATTGAGCGATCTCTATTGTCACGAAGCGCAGGTGATACGCTACAAATACTACTTCTCTCCTCCTACCACCGCCAGCAGCTCTCTCCGTTCTTCTCAGAGTAAATCCCGTCGATTTTCACTACCAAAACAGTAGATAATCATTTACTACAGTTTTTGAAGGGAAGACTACCTATTCGGATCATGTCTACCGATTCTATAAACATGGATGCTGAGAAAAGACTCGAGAAGGTTTGTTCTTTCCAAATGCTTCAAATGTCTACCCATTATTATCCTACATTACTAAATGTACCGTTATTTCCGCTTGTTAGAATTGCAACGTTAAGCAAGGTCCAGACTTTCTATTGAACTTGTTCTCGAAGACATTCCTCTAGTAACGAACTGAAATGGAAGACCTAAAGCGCAGTAACTTAAATTTGAGGAGAGTGTGCATGTTGAGAAATGAAGTAGGCTTAATGTTTACAGTTTTAAATTAAAAGGTTAAATAAACTTTACGCACATACTGTACATACACACAGTGACAAAAATATTGATAGGCTAGAAGCACTTAACTTTAGATCTAAACCAGCATAATGATGGTGTTTCCAGAAAAAATTAAAATACTGAAACAAATATGTAAGACTACGCGAATCAACTTGGCTTGCAGGATTTTTCATGGGAAAATTGTCCAAAGAATATTTTTGTAATCAATAATGACAATGATTTGCATGTTCGTCTTAGTTTATTCCGGTGTGTTTATTCATA
>OFHS01000536.1:0-40403 GCA_900245855.1 Calvadosia cruxmelitensis
GCAATGATGGTGTTACTGAGGATGACGGTGGCGTGTTTTAGTAGAAGGAGAACTTGAAGGAGATAGCCCTTATACTGGCTTTGCATAACCACGCACTACGACTATGTACTTCAAGAATGACTGCTACTTGGCATAACTGTTTTAAGACATCAGTGCATGTGTATGGCATGTAGAGGACATAAAAGTAACTATTGCATTATTGGCCCAACAGTTCGACGAATTCAGTTGCTTTTTATTCCTTCAAGAAAAATTAAAAAATGGTGGATTTTTAATTTTTGACGCTCAATTAGGATACCTTAGAATTTGAGCTCTTCCGATAAATCGATTTTTGTCGATTTTTAGTATGTTATTGTGCGTTAAATTCTGATCCGGAATGTGCAAAAATGTATTCTGTTGCAATTTGTTACACCTCAGAAGTTTTGTTGACTGGACTATGAACCGCATGACTATAAAAGGCTGTTTTCAGGGACGAATTAAGATTCATAGAATTTAAATAAATGATTCCACTTGCGTTGCGCATGCAATTTTGGTTCCAAACCAATCAAAATATTTATTTCAATTCTCAAATATTTAAATCATAGTAAAAGCTATAAAATAATCTCGAATTAAATTAGATATAAAAATTACCAAGTCCTAAAAGCTACTTACAGTAGAAGTAAAGCACATGCTCAAGTCTCCTTCTGTATATAGATAGAGTTAGAGTAGCTTTAATTAGTTGCATTCTGCGGCATGCAATTTAGTCAGAGTAACTTAAATCGGTTGCATTGTACATAAATTTTAAGTTAAGCAACATTAACATAACCTATTTATTAGTTAGTGCTGCGATAGTTTGAGTCAGTAATTGTGAGCAAAGTTCTTGTTTTAGCATTTATTTGAATGGACTCGTTATTCCATGAAACATGTCTCCTGGAAAACTACTTTGCTTTCATAATGCAGTGTAATATAAAATAAGTATAATAATATAATAATATTTATTAAGAAAATAATAATCTACGTCTATAATTTAAATAAATATGTATCTTTTCACTTCATCTTAAGGCTGGTGTAGCTATTCACTCACTGCCATAATCTTGACTGTCAACTTGACATTATCTTGTACATTTTCCACAAGGCAACTTTAACTCGCACTATTGAATCGCGTAGGAAAACAACATTTCATCATCATAAATTTTTAATTAATTAGTTTATGTTTGTCTCGTATGTCACTGTCGTGGGCTGTACTGTAGTGTCCCTTGTCAGTTACCATTACAGACACGTTTTACAGAATGGCTTGCATTGTACGTTATGTCTCCGGGAATGAAATATTCAAATATTAAATGTTATACAGTAATTTACAATATAATTCTAAAATCTAAATGTATCTTTAAAAAGGCCGGCTTGAGTCAACAAATTTACAAGTTTGCGGTGTTTCAATGAGATATTCGTTGCAGCGATATTCATTCGATTCAACCTTGGGCAAAAAGCTCGCAAAAGCCACTGGCGAGCCCTGGTCAAGCTTAAATTCTTTATCAACTTGTATTGTTTTAATCTTGACATATCCGATTTTAAATGAGGTAATTAAACGTTTAGCGGAGGAAAAAGCATTCTCAAAATTTCACAGTTTGGAGCAGGTTGATTCCTTTTCAAAATTTTGTATTGTCGTCAATAGTTGCGATATGAGGGACTGTTTGCGAGTGCAGACATTGAAAGCTCTTGCAGCGAATTCGCAAAGTGAAGTTACCAAAACATTTGCTATCCATTGTGTAAGGTAGATTCCAACTCCAGCCTTGAGTAGTTGAGTTTCTTGTTTCCTCGAAAAAGGAGCGACAATGTCGGCAGACATTCTACAGGAAACGCCAGTCTGGCAAAACTTTACAGCGCCTATTTATCCAGCTTGAAACAAGTTCGTTTTAAAGTCGAGAGGAAACTTTTTGACAGAGTTCAGGCTGTTTTGAGAAAAAAAGTGGGAGAGTAGAAAATGGCGAATCAAGTTCCTGAGCATGTGCATAGATGATTGACAGCACCATATGTTTTTGTAATTTGATTGGTTGTCTCGTGAATGAATTTTCTTGGTCTTACTCTTGCTAAAAAGCGTGCTGAGAAGCAAAATTCTTTGGAAAATAAAATAAAAGTCGAATTAAAATAAAATATTCCACTAATAATACTCGATGGTCATGCAATGAATGCTGAGATCAATTGGTGATTAATAATTATTTTAAATACGTTCAGATGGTTTGATTAGTTTCATGGAGCAGCAGAGGCAAGAATAATACGTTGAATAGATGAATTGTTATGTAAATTAGATCGAATGAAATTTCTGTCAAGAGGAATGATCCAGGGGATGAATAATGCAAATCTGAATGAACCTGAATAAGATTTTGCATCACATGAGAGGATGTACCAACATCATGAATGCAACCCGGCGGGACGAATGTTTGCCTGTTACTTAGGCAAAATATGAAGAAAATGCTCAAACCTTTCATTTGAACCTGTTCAAGCGGTTCAAGGATGCGAGCCTGGCTGTCGAAATGCCATGGAAGTGCTGGATATTTGAAGAAACAGCGAGGCAAAACCGAAGAAATTTGAATGTGAAACTCGGATGGCGTGTACTTAAGGTACGTAAGGGAAACTATAATTCCTTGAGTTATGTCAGCCGCCATCCTATTGTTCATTATAGAAATTCTAAAGAATATTACGTAAGTCGTCTATAAGAGTTATTTGAATGTGACTGAAGTTTGGATTTTATCATTTGAACTCACAATCCGAAATCCGACATTGCCAGTCTCCGTACTTGTTAAGCAACAAAAATGGCAAGAGAATATGAAGCGATATGTAACACAAATTGAAACGTTGGAAAAGCACTGCATTCAGTTGTTTGACTATAATTTCCGACAGCATAAATGCATGGTGATGCTATGGAACATTTCCAAAATTACGTGTCCTAATACATGGTTTAACTTGTTCTTCAGCGGGCAGAAATTCTTGAAATTATATTTGGCTATGGAAACGTCTACAGCTTAATCTGTATCACATATTCAATTCAATTATTGTTTTAATGTTTTCTTCTTTCGTTATTTCAACAATTGGCAGTATCTAATTTATGGGCAAGACGTGTTTATTCGCGAAACAAATTTGCTTGTAAAATTGAAATGAAAATGTGACAAAAGTCGTGCACATACAGGAATTATTACTATATCGAAGAACGGATACGGTTTACACATTACATAAATAGCATTAAATTGTTTCTGTTAATTTATTGGACAGCAGAACGTCATGACGCTACGCCACGACGCTCAATTCCAAGCGTAAATTATGAATAATTAGATCTGCTATGAAACTACACCAGAGCAAATAAAATAAAATCTGCATCGCATTACTATTTTATCAATCAGAGATATGTCATGAAATCAAAGGAATAACCACGGAATAGCCACCTATGCCTACACATACGAACTATCTGAATTCCATGTGAAAATAAAATCCTTTATCATAATTATGCTTTCTCAAGGAGTGCTTGTTATTTCACATGGTGTTTCCGACAATGCTTCCCCTTTCACATAATTTTCATGTGGTTTTGGATCCATAGTGCTATGTTGTTGCTTGCTTCCGTCTCTCATTGTTGATAATTCGGCGTGGTCATGGCCAGGCACACGAACAGAGATGGGTGTCAGAAATTTGCGTGACCCTGTTGATCTATGCCAGCATAGTCACTAGAATAACTTTATCTTAGACAAGCTGTGAAGAAAATGCTCAAAGCCTTCATTTGAACCTGTTCAAGCAGTTCAAGGATGCGAGCCTGGCTGTCGAAATGCCAGGGAAGTGCTAACTTTATTCTAGTGACTATGATGAATAACTTTATTCTAGTGACTATTATGCTAGCTTTGCGACGATTTCCTTTGCAGCCACTGGCATGGAGCGTTTGACATTCGGCTAGCCGAAAATGATCTACCGAAAAGAGGATTGATCGATAATATCAAGTATGTGGAGTATCTGTTAACATCATATATATCCCTTGTTCTTGCATACAACATCGCATAACTGTGAAAAGAAAGATTTCTAGGTATACTATAAGTAGAATTTTATTGCATTGTAGTTACGCGATGTTAGAGGAAAACATACCTGCTTTCCTTTTAAGTGTACAGCGTAATTTCCCTGCAATAGATTCTTATGTGAGATATGCAATGTTGTCTATATTTGGGAAAAGTATCGTACACATGAATCCGCTCAAAATATATCTCTGTATTGTTAAAAACAGTAAGAAAGGTGTGAATTTCTGATGAATATAAAAACACTTCAACAGGATTTTTATACCTTTTTACATCTGTAGAAAAGTGTTTAATGGTGTGTTAGTATTTACCAGAAAAAATGGGGCAGATGATGTTTTTTGTTGTGTATCCTGATTTACCTTTGCAAAGTATCCTACCTTTTTAAGCAATCACAGGTCTGCTATACTTATTGAACGATAGATAAAGTTGAACGATAGATACAGTGTGATTTTGACCGATCCTTTTCTATGTTTGCAAATAGACAACAATAGGACAGTTGGTTCATAATAGTTAGGCTACAAAGGATTATAATTATAACAAGGATTATTGTGTTTTATTCTTGGAATTAATTTGCTTTGCGACAATAGGACGGAATTTTGTTTTCTACTAAGTCAACCCCTTTTACGTGCAAAGGAAGATCAGCAGCATTGTCAAATATCTTACCGCCATAAGACAAAAATATTGAAGGAGAAAGGCCATGCTAAAAGATAAATCAGTCGCAAATTTCCGTATTAACATGCAAGAACAACTCCAAACGAAAGCGTTAGATAAATGATGAATTCTCGGCATTATATAGGATGCGAATATCATGTAATTTTAATGGCACATCATTTTTCTTCAATTTACTATTGATTGAGGAAGCAGAAGGGTGCATAACGAAACAATTGCTAGAAAACAGCTTGTATAAATTAACCGATAACGTAATGAGCCTATGTTCAAAGAACAATTTTTCCGTATGGTTTCCAGCTGCAAAAGTAATGTCTTCATTTTGAAGATTATCGGACAATTGAGCGCTTGCCTCAAAGCATGTAACTTCATGAAAAATTTTACCCAACTGGATCATTCACCTACTCTCATGCTTTGGTTCTGTCTTGTGAACTCTAACGGATCATATCAAAGACAAAGCACTTTCTTGGCTTTTAAATGTCCTCCTCGATGTATAGCTGACTAAAACCCGTGAAGTTTAATTGTACATGCAAATATTTCAAATATGCTCTCCGCCTGTGCTTCTTCGGCAATAACGTTTGTCAATCCTTTCTTCAGATGTGAAACAATAAATACAGCATACTAAATGCAATAGCAAGTTAAGGCAAATTTATATGACCTCCTCCTTAGAATTCGCTTGCGAAGAAGACACTGCCTGCGGTTTGACAGCGACTCCCCAAAACGATGATTCATCTCTTTGCTGTGGATAGAATAGCTGAAAAAATGTGATACGGTATATACGTAAAGCACAATATCATCATCATCATCATCATCATTTATTCTGTAATCCGATAAGCATACAAAAAGCATTTTCGGCGGAGCAGACTGTACATGATACAACAAAATTTAAGATTAATAATATCAACATTGAACAAAATATATAGAGGGTAGACATTAACAATCATTTGAATTATATAAAACGGAAAAGGTTTAAGCTTCTAAGAGCCTACGACAAGGACAATTGAAATCCGCGGGGGCGCCACTTTCTTGATCAATGAGGGAAGTCCATTCCATAGATGTGCCCCAGCGAACTGAAAGAAATTTTTGTGACAACTTTGGAATGCAAATGTTATTGTGTGTGATGTGGGTGATAGCGTTTTTAAAAGAAGTGGGGGCTTAAATAAATTATATAGCAAAAAAGGAATAAGGAATTGAAGGAATAAGGTCATCTTTAATTTTGTGCAACCAGGAAAGTTGATGAAGTTTATCCTGTTTCCAATGCTGAACATTTTTAGCTGCTTTAGCATATTGGATGCAGGAGCTGTAAAATGACAGCAGAGTATTGTCCTCAATCCCCTGTTCTGTAGTCTCTGGAGGCTATTAAGGTGTTGTTCCTTGCAGCTCCCCCAGACAACAGAACAGTAGTCAACATGTGGTAAAACAATTGTGTTGAACAAAATTTTACTACATGTTTCTGGTATGTATTTTCTTACATATTTTAAGACACCAAGGCCTCCATTAAATTTGTTAATTATCACTATCTAGTATCCAAAGAATAGAACTCATTCTGAAGGTAAACCTTGCCCATCGAAGAATACAGCCTTCAAGATCATCTGACCTGCTTTCAGATTTTGTACAGACTGTCCTCAGAAACTGTGGAGCCTCATCTGCAGGTGTGGGGTTGGCAGATCCTAATGCCTAGGCGGAGGGCAGTAGCGATTCGCATCTCATTGAGGAGGTCATCCTTTTCCATTCGAGTTCTTGGCTATCGAAACCTGCTACAGCACAGCCTTTTACAGCTGCTGATAAATTGAGTTTGACCAGGCACTGTCTCTCCGTTATAGCGCAGGGATCGATTGCATACATTCTTGTTTGTTTCTATTCATCATTACAAGTAGCACTTTCGGCGGTCACTAATTGGCAATGGGTCTTTATCAAGGAAAAAACTCAAGGTGGTAGATAAAAGAACGATGCACTGTGTTTTCTTCGGATTGATTCGTAAGTTGTTGGTACAGATCCATTCAGTTACTCTGGTTATGTCCCCGTACAGCTCAATTCCCAGGATTTTGTTAGATACTGGACTCTGTTAGATAGGTAGACTGTTGTCTCGTCTGAGTACTGACGGAGGCCAGCGTGGGGCACGGTGAGATAGAGGTCATTAGTGAAGGTGTTGAACAGTATCGATCCTATAGAATATGCTGCCTTGTGGAAAACCCTGAAGGTATGGATTTCCAGTCCGAGAGCTTTCCACTAAAGCGAACGTGCTGACGGCGGTTCTCGAGGTAACTTTTTAGAAGAAATGTGGCTTGCGATTTGCGAATACAAATCCCATTTGAATGAGTATTGTCGTTGAGATCGCACAGTACAAGAAGTATGTCACGTGATGGCGCTTGGTATGAAGTGCACAACGTTTACTGAATTGCATAGCATTTATGGAACACCCTGCTCGTACACTTGTGTTCCTGATACAGCTTCAACAGATTTTCGTTAGCAAAAACTATGCACTGTTGATTGTAGTCATTGTCCATCGGGATGGAATTGGCATAGTCTTAATCGAAGAAAACGAGTCCAGCTTCCTGCAACGTTGCCATGGAATATTGGTTGTCAGATGTACAGTATAGTACAGACAAGCTGTTGTCCAGGTGATCTTGTATCCTTCTTCGATCTTTGTTGCTGAGACATTGATGTAGGTCTCTACATGTAGCTTCCTTCACAATCGATAGGTCTTTCCGAATATGCAAACCACATGGTTCCACAGGTAGTGCAATGCCTTATTTCCCCACAAGTCAATTGTTTCGACACCAATTGGTACAAAACAGTACTCTATCAGTTCCTCGTACTTGCAGCATCTTTTTTCTTTCTGCAAATGCTTCCGGAGAATCAGATTCGGTGGACGATGCAGCTACATGGGCCTCAGTCATTGTGTCCAGGAATTTGGTATCTCAAATGAGGCATTTTCCTTTAGACCAAGGAAACGTGGTTTAGCCAGCAGGGATGGCCTGGTGCACGAAGAGGGCGTTGGATAACTGCAATCAACGCTGAATGACGTCCTTGCCTAGTGGCACTGTGGCGGCAGGTAAGACCATGCAGGCCAACTCTTTCTACTCGCTCCTGCATGCAGATATACATGTGGAGTGCAGACGGGCAATCCACACCGGAGTGCAATAGCTACTCTTATTTCCTCATCATCCATATGGAGTCCCAGGGATGCGATTTCTAATGCACTTAGCCAAGCTCCACTTTCTCTGGTGGAACATGCAAGACGGCGGTTATAATCTGCAAAAGATGAATCGCTGCGGTGATCTGAGATAGCTATGATGTGCCTGTAACTGAGACCTGCATTTGAGCAGAGTGTTATGGAGGTGGACCGAAAACAGTGGTTCGTGTAAGGCGGGGGGAGCTGCTGTCGGCGAGGATTGTCTTCATCATCGTGGCAAGCTTTTTGACACCCAAGATTTTAAAGTTGATTTTCTTCAAGCTATGTTGACCTTCTTGGTCACGTCTGAACGATAACTGAATTGTGTTGAACCAGGAATTTGTCCGTAGCTCAATTGGATTAGTCTGTCGGAATTTATAATTCTGTCAGGTCCTCATTTTGAAAGGGGGACATGCGCGGGATGTTTTCATTGCACTATCGTTTCAGGATATTTATTTTCACATTCAAAACCCGGTTTGAGCCAGTAAAGACGCTCTCCATTGATAGTTTTAATGTTCTGTTGTGTGGAGAAGAAGTTAGGGACAGTTCAATCCCGCTCCGCCTCGCAATATTCGGCGTGCTATAGTCTTTACCAGTTTTGCTTTTTTACCTCGACATAAAACCTCTTTAAGGTGCCGTCTTACTCCTCCGTATTCATTTTCTCTATTGGCTCTTCAAATACTCGAATTACAGCCCATTCTATAGAATGCAAGATAATGATAAGATTAGTCCAATATCAAACTCAATAACAATCAGTTACCATTTCTTTTGTTTTGGTTGAAAATATTGAATACCACCTTACCTTAATAAACTCCTATGAAACTTGTCGCCTTTTTCGTGTTCTTTGCATGTACTGACTGTATTAAAATATGCAAGTCTTAGTCTCCCGATATAGACGTGAAGCACTTGTTCGAGCCTAGTTTTCTCCATATGATATGGACTGATAACGCATGGTACATTAAACCTCTTTAGGAAATAATGCCTATAAAACACAGGCTGCGTTGGCAGGTTGCACTGCCATGCTGACTCTATGCAAGAAGTCGGTCTTTAATTATTTTTCGCCTGTTCCTTTGATCAGGCGGGCACAAATTACAGACAGGAAATGATTACCTTCGCCGATTGAACCCATCGTCTCAAGACCGAGGGGGATGACGCAGAAGTTGTTGCCATAGCGAGTTGTATTTCCCCCCCGCTCAGCCTGATCTGTAGCACCGTAGGTTGTCTTGTGGGACACTAGCAAATTGTTTTGAGTCATTGTGTCGACACACGCTACGTACCAGTCAGCGCATTTACAGTTCTGTCAGGGTAGCTGCGTTAGACCATCTGACCTCTTACAATCATCTCTGGTAGATAGGGTGGCTAGAATAGGGAATTGACTTGACATGATGCGAGGAGATCTGCGGATGATTTCATTCAGTTGTCGGTATTATGCTAGGTGACCTGATTTTCTGCATTCTACGCCATGTAAACCATCTTCGGATACTTCTGGGCAGCATCTGCAAATGTTGGCTTCGCAGATCTTAACACAAAGACCGGGGAGGCAGCAAACCGTAGTCTCCTATTGAAACGGTGTCAAATTAGCGGAGCTGCAGGGCCTCAACCTAGACATCAGAATCTGATTCTCTGCTAGCCAGCAATGTAGCTTGTGCTTTTCGGACACTTTCTTCGAAAGAAAGGCTCTTAGGCTATCTATACCATTTGGGCATCCCAGAACTCTGCTTTGCCGGCAATGTCACTTGTGATCTGGTGATGTTATTCCACTCTAACAAGTAGCTATCATATATTGGTACAGTGCAGCTTTGTAGAGCTGCAGGTAAATTGCGGCCAACCAAATATAAAGCTCCGCTGAAGAAAGATAGGAAGGAGAGAAGAGCTAATAATGCGGCAGAGCAGATGCATAACCCTTGAAACTTTACTGGAAGACTTGCTTGATACCATGAACTGTTATCCAGATCGATGTTCAATGTTTTACTTGTCATGATCGAATTGTCATATCCCGTCGTTGAAGGGTCATGTTGTTATGACACGGGGAGCATCGCAGTACGATGAAAGAGCAGAAGGATCGCCGCCTTAGTAGAAAAAGAGCATAGAGCGTTTCGAGAGTAGAAAGGCGTTATCCGATCAACTCTAATTCCATCGTCGTTTGCTTAAGTGAATTCGTTCTGGCTCTTTCAACGACGGGTGCAATTAGCAAGGACAGGTATTCCGGATGTATCTGTTCGAACTGAGAAAAGAATGAGAATGTTGTAGTACTCTATGTTGTACCTTAAATCAGATGTTTGTACTTTAAATTGATCCTGAACCAAGTTTTACTGGTTCTTATGAAAAGTGTATCCATGTATGCCACAAGGCTATATCGATCAAATGCTCCAAATTACAATTGCAGCTCTTCTTCAGAAATTGTCCATAGAGTTCATAGAGTAATTGCTCTTATAAACTCCAAACCTCTTGATATGTTCACTTTTAATCTTCATACACTTTTCAGGCACCATTTTCCTTTGCAAATAGCACACAACACAGGATACTATGAGATGGTACAATGTCAAATCCATGCGAAATTCCTTTGAAAATCTGTGTGATTTCCACATGAATGACATACTATAAAAATCGGGTAAAAACGGAATTTTTCACGCTATATTGAAGCAGTGTGAAAACCGTATTAATCTTTAAATTAGTGTGAAAAGTATGTAGAAATGATTTGGAAAGCAAGCGGAAAAGTGTAAAAATTAGCTTGCTTGCGACAAAACCAAGTAAACGGCATGTGAAATTGATTTCAGATATCGATATTTAGCTTTTTATTTAGCATGTGCTTTTCAATCGAATTCCAATTCGTTTTCAGTAGTATGGCTAAAAGCACAGTTCTCCGCTTTTAGCCATAAAGCAATATATCCTCCCTTGGCATAGTAAAATCAATTTTAAGAGCATTAGAAAGCATATCAATCATATCCATGACGTATGAAGTATAAATGAGAATCAAGATCCGTTTCTTCTTTATCAATCATCATGATCGAAATTGTAAACCAATCATGACCTTGCTACAATGATTACAATCAATTCTAACGATGCAATGTCAATTCAAAAGGAAAATACTCAAAGATAAAACTGTATTACTGAACCTTTCATTCTCATATGAGGCATAGAGCGGTTCGTGAGGAGCCTGAAACGCATTAGTTTAGTAACAAGATACCTTTATGTTGCATTAGGAAGACGTAATATACCTACCTTTTGCCTCCCTTTCTTCTAATTGGTCAATAGTGCCTTAACAGGCTTGACTAGTGAAATGCTCTCTTAATCGAAGTGGAAAATCTCCCTTGATTGTTCCAACAGAAGATTTAGGATGTCGTTTCTAGATGCTGTGTGTATTCTATGGAAAATGCCGATTTGTTGTAGTTTTGTCAATCGACTTGTTTCTTTTGTCGGTGTTCGTTTGAGCCGTGGTTAATTTGCTGCAGTAGTAGTGAAGTCTTTTTCAATTCCTGTAGCTTGTTTTAGTAATCTATTTGTAGATGTTCGGCTGTGTTGTAGTAATCTTTTCTAACTTCATTGCCGAAGTTTTCTTTTGGCAATCTGTTACTGTCATTCAGTTTCAGTCGACTGTTTGATCGGTGCTCTATAAATGTCATTTCTATGTAGTTGTAGAGAAGTATGGATGTCATCATGTTGGTGTGGAGTTCAGCCTGGTTGACAAACAAAGTTTTTTTCAAGTATATCTTCATACTGCTCTCTTCGACATCTTCTATTTCTATCAGACGACTGATGATGCGGACTACATCTTGCAAAGCCGTACTTTGTTTTTTTAACCTCTCTTCGTTATATAGCCCCCTATTCTCATATCTTCTGCAAAGAGCCCTGCTGGTAGCATCACTGCATCTAGTGATATCTGTATAATTATAAACAAAACACGTTATAATGTTTATTCTCAAAGGGTATACAATTATACATACCACTTAATACATTTGTGTGTATTATATTATTTGGAGGTAATACGAATGCTGTGTGCTGTGTGCACATAGACGTTAATGTAAAACGGTGGACAAAAACTACTGAACTGAGGTAAATTATTTAACACTGAGAAACTAATCGTTGGCTTCTTGTTCAACTTTGAAAAGTAATCAGAGAAGCATGGGATTTTTCGGTAAGAGAAAGCTATCATTGACTGAACCATGTCTGCATGGTTCTGAATGTAACTCCGTACACCGGATAACCATTCGCATTTGCAATTTTATCATTGGAACACGATTTGAAAAATGTTTTCTTATATTTCCAATGGATTAACTTCTTCACAGGGGCCATGAAACATATGTCTTTTGGACTCCGCGTCTAGCTGTTGGCGCTCCACAGCGTTTGGCTTTTCAGCACAGATCAGATGATCAATTTAAGGGGTAAAATCTGGAAGCCAAGATGAAAAGGGCATGACAATCTGGCTTTTTATAGCTCGTTTTGTTGGACATATGCAATCATTCTGCCGAAGCTTTGGCCATTGACAAACGCATGGAGTATTTAATTTAGCTTTAGAACAAATCCTTCACAATTATATCTGGACTATCAGACGGTTGTTGGTTGACGGGCAGTTAGCGTTCAATTTCTTTCTATCGAGGATTTTCTGTCACTGTTGGAATTAGGTCTTGACCGTCTGGTCGCCCATACCTTCGGACAAGTGAGAGGGCATCCTGCAAATTGTATTGCATATACCTATAAGACCCACAAAACATAGAATGCAGAATTACCATACTCTGAACTTGTAGGTCAACGTCTGTTTCTTGTTGCTTCCTGCTCCACGTGGTCCGTTAAACGTAGGAGTGTCTCTACACGGAGCCGCACCTGGTTTCTCAGAATGAAGTTAATGTCATTAGCTTCTACTTGCAAAATGCATAAATCTCATACTGCTGAAGCAGAAGTTTCCATAATTCAATGGAGAAAACGTTTCCTGCATAACACCATGAATGCATACCATTGCCTAAGTATGACTGATTACCACATCCCTTGGAAAAGCCTACTATCTCGTATCTAAGTCCATTCTGCCTTCCCTTCTGGTTAAAAAAAGCAGAGGGTACGTCAAAGGATTACAGTTGGGATCAAGCGCTGAGACGCCTTCCAGTGAATTGTCTGACCTTGGGTTGAACCAATATGACACTGAGCAATATTTTTTCATTCATTATGAAAGTACTTTCCTTTTACCAATTGCTGACGAGTATGCCTATCTCATTAGTTGGAAGACTATCACGCATACACATTCCCTTGCATTCAATTGCCCATGACCAATGAACAGCCCAGTGTATTTAATGCATGCTGGTGATGTCGAGGGTACATTATATTGTACTTGCCTCATATAAAATTGCGAAGGCCAATCATCAGGTAGTGGGAACACACATGTTTCCAGGTAGTTACCTAGCCCTTTGTGAAAAGCGTGTAATGCTGCTTTGTGGAACAGGTTAAAAGATCTCAGTGAAAGATCGAGAGGACCAACCAATCTGCAATTGCTTTTTCGCTTTGTTCCGTTTGGAGCTTGCTGTTGGTAACTGTGAACATCAATTCTCTCTCTTCCTTTCTCGGGTTCAAAAAAGCCGACGTCATGCAGGTTGACATTTCTGTGCATATGTCGATGAAAGCTGTTTAAAATTCTCATCGAGACCGAAAGTTAACTCGTATATGAGACGCTGTGGGCCGTTAACGGGTTTCGTTTGGTCAATTGAAATTGCTGGTAAACGTTGAGTATTTTATTAGAACAGTTGCCATATTCCTTGCGAGTGACGCTTCTTGATTCTGTGGACTTGATTTCAAATGTACATTTGTATAATTGTCGATCATTAGTATCAGCAGGTCTTTGTTTTCTATTGCAGCATTTACAAAGTCTTTCAACATTTGTGTGTGGTCTTTTACTGCAAGCGTCCAGTTGCTTGTATCTGTCTTTTTAGACATGCCAATGTTACATTTATTCAATATACCCCGGCAAGTCGGAATCGATCAATCCTTAGTGCACTACCTCGGTGGACAAAATGATCGGCAGCCAGTTTGCCTTCTGGGATTGTCCAAAAATCATTGTGTAGATAATAACTGCAGCATTCTTTAATCTTCTTTATTTTTCTAACAGAAAGGTCATTTGCCTGCATTGTCTGAGGTATGATATCAAACAAATTTGTACCACCGTCGGCAAAGCAAATCTCGTGTAACGTTTACGAAGGGAACGGTGACATGCTTTGTTTACCATATGTCTGCCAAAGTGATGCTCTCATTAGGGAAACCTCCTTCTGAATGTCAATGGACTTCCTTACCAACTGTTCCGTACGGCACTTTATTGATTGGTAAAAAAGCAAATTCTGCGTGGCCGCTTACTACACATATGTCATAAACTAGCTCGTATTATAGAGAAAAACTTTAAATAGTATACATTACACGAAAGGTTTATTTAATCTACAACTTCCTGACACGGCCTTATTCTATAATTATGTTTTGGGAAAATATTTCTCTGCCGGTTTTAGCGAGCCATGATTTTCGACATTTAAGGTCGACAGGTATCGAGAAACGTTTGCACGATGCAGAATATCTGTTTTTGCTGTCAAATGCACGGCAGGCAGGATTTGACAGGATTTGATTTTTCTTCTCCTATTTTTGTTTAAGATGAAATAAACAGTCAACTTTCAACGGCAGACAGGTTTCATTGTTCAACAATGGTGCTACCTTGCAAAACAGAACAACTTGAGGAAGACTGTGTTTACATTTCGCGTCTGGTTTCGCGAGTCATCCTCAAACATGGTGGTGCGAAACAATTCACGAATCAGAGCACAGTCTTGTTGAACAAGGCTTTGTCCGAACTCTCTCTATTGATAGTTCTGGGCAAATTGGTGTAAATAACGCGATACACGAAATGTTGTGATAATGAGGAGTTTCGATTGGCTCTGTCGCGTTCGATTGAGCTACTTTCCAGCTGCCCGCTGATTTCTCTAAGCCAATCAAGTTTGTCTCCTATGCTTAGTAGGACCATCTGTGGTAACTGAGGATTCATTTGTCATTTGGTGTGGTGGTCAAACAAGACATGCTTTTCGTAGTTGACAAAGACGGAATATGAATAATTCAGTAGGGTGGATGACCCACTGCTGTCATTGCCAAACCAAATGTAGGCGATGCACTTAAGTAGTCTTTACTTTGCAGATTGAGAAATTTGTATGCAAAGTCATACTTGTTAAAGAGTAATGGCAAATGTGTTTTTTTCAACGTTTAACTGAAGTCAAATGAGATACCTAACGCAGCATCTCTTGTAAACGCTGCATCAAGCTCCTGATACAGCTTTCGTTGACTGGCAATAACATGCGTTGACGCAAGGCATCATAGCTATCCACTGCTTACAGCTGAAAATTGAGGAGACAGCTTGTAGTGTGGCATGTTTGACCATTAATCGTAAGTACTAGTGGCCCTCTGCCAGGCGATCTGCTGATAATTGCCTTCCAGGAGGCCATGACCAGTGCTGAACAATAATTCCGGATTTGGTCTTTGCAGTTCCTTGATTCTTGATTGTCTCGTTTTAAGAACTGACAACAGGTTAACTCAAACTTCGGGATTATGTTCACCTATAGGTAATGAAATCTTTCCATTTTGACAGTAAATTCTTCTCGTCTCTGCTTGGAAATGAAGGGCTCTATAAAAGTTGCATGCAGCATTAATTGCAGTGAGATCGAAGGGTTCCATAATTTCTAAGTTGGTACCAATTACAATCAAGGCACTGCATCACACTATGAACGCGACCACCGTGAAAACGCCATGAAAATTCACTGCAATTTCACGGTTTAGGACACCGTGAAAACACCGTGATTATGGCTCGCTTTCAGAGTATTATGATATAATAAACGCTGTGAAACCATCGTGAAAACGCAGCGAATACTCTAGGAAAAGCAGCATGAAAACATCATGGAAATCCACCAATCTATCGTACCGTTCGTGGCGTTTTTCAATCTGCTTTTTCCCCAGCGACTTTTTGTACCCAAGTAATTTTAGCGGTAACCTTCTTTTTTCTATTTCTACTTTTCTGTGAGTGACAAAACCGTGACAAGAAAAGCTAACACACAGTTAGCATATATTTTGAATAATGCTTTATTAAAGATTCAAACCAAAGCATTATATTGAAGAATATAAGAATAAATGTAAAAATCATAACAACAGAAGCAGTAATAACAACAACAACAATAATATTTCTGAAATGATAATAGTATTGTGAACAATAGATATAAATTACATGTATAGTTACATATTGAGTACAATTTTCTTTTCTTTGTGCCATTTTCCTGTCGTCCCTGTAATCGTTGTTGAGGTGGATAGGGGTCGGGGTTATATTTGCAGTCGATGTGGTTTGTGTGGGTCGATGGTAGATTTTTTCTGCTGTTTCTTTTGTGGATGATTAGTTCCAACTTATCTCGTTTCCACATTAATTCTTCTTTCACCTAAAACAGTGAAATGTATATCTATATATATTATTTGTCGAAACAGCTGCATAGAAATTGAAAGTATAATGCAGTATAGATGCTTGATGATGGCGTACTTTTGTACTGCTTGGAGATCTAATTTATGCAATGTTGGAGACTCGCATGTCAAAGTTTGCCTCTGTTGCTGTATAATCACAGAACGGAAAGGTGACGAAACGTGTTGCCTAGATCGTTTCAGACGAGATCACTGCCCGATATTTTTACGTATTGTAAAAGCTACATCTACCTTCTGTTGTTAAAGTGAACATATCTGCAATAAAGAAAGAGAAATCATTGTTTAAACACTGAGAGATTATTAACAATGCTATCGGATGTAATCTCTGCGTTGAAAAAGGTAATGATAATGCAACGCCATCACTTACGATTGCAGAATCTGATTACGATTGCCTTGCCAATCTCTTTGTCTTTATGGATTACGTTGACTAATGCTCTAAAAGTGAGAAGATACTTCATCACTTAATAGAATAGAATAGTACATTACTGAGTAAATAGAATAAGGGAAACCAAAAATGACATTATCTGATTGTACATTAATTTAAGTATATTGAAGGATATGACATTACTGCTGTGCTTACTATTCATGTTCAAGCTGCCGCCCGTAAAAGTTAAAGGGCGCAATCGGCGACTTCTCCCACCCTTGGATCTCGTCAGCTCACCCCAGAGCCTTCTGTTGTAATCGATCAGATATCTTTACCACCTGTCTTTCGTCTAAGCTCTCGTCCCTCATCAGCCTCTACTTACTTTGGCTTTGATCGAGTTATGCTTGCGTTAATCTTCGTGTTCTGTCTTGATTCACTTGAAAAAGGTGAGATGCTGTGCATTCATATGCAGCGAGGGCCTGGAACCTAGTGACTTCGTTTGTGTGTTAGTATAAGATAACTGCGTAGCTGATGTAAGTCCAGTGTGGTCCTGTAATATCCATGTGGCTTGCTGATTGAATCTCTACGCGTATCCAATCCACCTGATGTGTGATATGTCGACAGAACCTTTGTGCACCGGTGAACATGCCAATTACGTTTTGATAAACTTACCCAATCATAGCTACTGCCGGTTGAGGCGGGGTCACTGCCGCTAGGGAATTTTCCGATGGTGATCTGTAATGAGATTAAATCACTTCACGTGTCAAAGAACATCTTTTCAGCACAAACTGGCCCGTATAGAGAAGGCATTGGCGAAATTCTGTTATCAACAAGACTTCTCGGCTTCTTAAAATTTAGAAGGAAATTTGTTTCTCAGTTCATTTAGTCTCTTGTTGGGTTCGCCAATACGAGGTGCTTATACATTGTGTTATCTTGGTCCCTATGCCCACATCTCTAGCAACATTTTGTAACTCCTAACCTTGCCTGGTGCAAATATGTAGTAGTATTATCATTAACCATGTGAATTTGCAAAGCTTCAAATGAACTCTGCATTATGATGTCCATCATCTGATTTTTCTCTGAAACTTTTGTCACACCGTGGCATACCCAACTCTTGAAATACAATATTGCTGTACTCCAATCCAGCAATTGCCACACTTGTCATATCCATGATAACCAGAAAACTGTTAAATACGCTTTACCATTGCTCTAGCGGGAGCATCACATGTAATAACTTTTACCTTCACTGGCACATGGTTACAGTTTAAAGTAGTTCCACTGTTGACCAATCTTCCTAAATCTTGAATGGGTTCCTCTAAGAATTTCAAGTCATGTGGTTTACCTTCACCAGCAGTAAAACCACAACAGGGAAAACATGGCTAAGCTTCAAATTGGAGATGCAACATAGTATAGGTCACATGCTAGCTTTGAAACAATGAACCAACTACATCCGATCAATATTTGAAAGCAACTCCAGTGAGAAGATGTTTTCAGAAGCGTTGTATTCAAATTTCCCGAATATGTAAAGCAACTGCTTTTCAAGGCCAACATTAAATATTACATGCCTGAAATCGACTCAGATATCAATTCAGTTATATTTATCCTCGTATTCCACTGCATTATAAAAGATGTGACATCTGTTTGTGTCTTCAGAACTGTTCTTGCGCTCTTTGGCAATGAAGAGCATTGAAATTGTTTATGAATCAATTTCAGAATGCCATAGCGTTAAGGGTTATGAGGGTGGATGTGGGTGATCTTTTCTCCGCCATGCGGACTGTATCCCCTATACACTGCCAGTGTCTCTGTTTGACCCTCCACGAGATCACTTGATTGACTCCACATCTCCTACGGACATCGTCGTTGATAACCCAATCGAATAACTTTGACCGAAAGCGTGAAGTTTCTTTTCATCCGCAACTCTAACTGGCCATCTTTCGCATCCATGTAGCAGCACCGATCGGACTGTCACTTTTTACGTTCTGGCTTTCGTTTTCATTCGTACATCACGTCTCGATCAGAGACTGTTGAGCCCCGCATATCCATATTTCAGTGCCGATTTCTCCAGTTCCGATGAACTGACCTAGACTTACTAGATTTAAATGTCAAGCTCTGTCGCGTGACGTATGTAGGATATGGGTAATTCAAAATGGCGCCATAGACTCGCAATTGGCAATGTTCGCAGTTTGTGCAAATTTGGAGCTTCCTCGTTGGAAGGTGTAAATGAATACAAATTTGACAACTACAGACAGGTTTTATTTTCCTAATTATTTTGATATTGTTCCTACATTTTTAATTGTTTTTAGCTCATAATGTTAGTAGCCTAGGCATGCATTGAAACATGCAATTGTTGACCAGCCTGGTAAAGTTGTAGTTCAAATATGTTTCCATGCTAACCTCTCCTGCTCATTGGTTGCTGAAAAGAATTTGCTTTGTCAGGTTGCGATATTTTGATATATATACATTCATCAGGTCTCTTTCAGTGTAAACAACAGTTAAGCGATGACAGCAAAGATTGATGTAATGACGTGATACATTCTTCACAAGGCTGGTTGCATTGTCTTCTTCCAAGTTATTATCCAATGCATGTGTGTCAATGCTGTGGTGTGTTAGCGATTGGAATACTTGATTGCTTGTTGTGAAATTCATTTCCCTCACTAATTTAGAAATGTTTGACATGAAAATGGATTGACAGTGGCAAAGTTCCAATTGCAACTGTCTTTCTGTTGCTTTAAGCACGATAATGATTGATATTGAGGACTTCAATGGAACACAATAAACTCAACATTTCACTACTGCAGTCAACATAATTAAAACACCACATATCTAATCGCTTTGAAGGAGCTCTATTCCTTCCATTCCGTTTTGTCGATGTTGTTGCTTTTGTTGGTGCTGTACTAGTGGCTTTGCTGCAGGTTTTCAGCTTGTCTTCTCTCCAGATGAACTCTTCCTTTATCTAACAAGTAATGGAAGTAAAATGTATTTTTTACAGTACACATCAGACTTACACCGATAATGTTTATTTGTGCGATAAATCCTTCTCTCCTCTCAATTAAATAAAATACTTGAACAAGATATTGTTATGTCTTTCAGTCACTTTTCAGCGAATAACGTGTACGCTGCAGTAATACTTCTGCAGATTAAACACGATGCATATCTTAATCGTGCACATTGGATCAAGAACACATTCATTGAATCGAGTTAGCTACACGCAGTGAATAACTACAGCAAGCAATTGCAACTTACATCCAGCTGGTCGAGCACTATTGTCCATCTCACAGTTCTGTGAGGTAGGTTTACCTCCCCCAAGCCATGGTTGATCTTTTTTGACTTGAGACACAGTCGCACAAAGTCTCTATCTGCAAAGAATAGAAATCGCAATTGTGTTTGACATATTTCTGTTGTTCAGCATATCCAGGATTTACACACATTATCATACAAGTATGACGTTAGGCTTAATGTATGTATACTTGTAGCATATATACTGTATGTGAATAGGTACTACTTCTTGCCGTTGTTGTGTGGTGTTGACGTTGTTCAGTTGGATTGGATCATTGGATAACGTTGCCCTTACAGGCTATTTTGAAAGATTCTATTGCCAAGCACTGACTTACCGAAGTCAATCACAGGGACCTTTACTGCATTATCTTTGCTGACAAGTTGCAATGGGATTTGGTCTGTGAACAGCATGAAGATGGACCAAGCGAACACCTGTATATCAAATTAATAATGTAAGCCTGGGAAGATAGTGCGATAGTAAATCTGTAAGGATGAAATTATCTTAATCGTGCACAATAGATCAAGAACACATTCATTGAATTGCGTTAGCTACACGCAGTCAATATAGCTACAGCAAACAATTGCAGCTTACATCCAGCTGGTCGAACATTATCGTCCATCTCGCAGGTCTGTGAGGTAGGTTAACCTCTCCCAAGCCATGGTTGATCTGTTTTGACTTGAGGAACAGTCGCACAAAGGATCTATCTGCAAAGAATAGAAATCGCAATTGTGTTTGACATATTTTTGTTGTTCAGCATATCCAGGATTTCAACATATTACCATACAAGTCTGATTTATAGCCTTGATGTACTACATAACATGTTTTGATACCGACAAATTAAATGGATTAAAATGTCGGATGACCAGAAAGGTAACTTTTACANAGCCCTGCGGATGACGTAGGTTATTCTTGCAGTTTCAGCTTTACGGAATAAAACGTCGAGAAGAAGTTCTCCATGGTTCAGCTTTTATGCAATTACCGTGTTCTCTTTAATAATAAAGCGATGTGCATCTTATTCATTTCACGGATAATGGGNGATTTTATCAAATATTTGACTAATGCCTAGAATGGTCCGTATGTCATATGAACTCTTGAATAATGAGCAGGAGCAACACCATAGAAATGGGTACATACTTATGTCTGTACTTCTAAAAAGCTACACATGCCAAATGTGTCCTTTGCACCTTGCATGTGTACTCTTTTATTACAGCCAAAGCTATTTCAAATGTATAATATAGGAATATCTGTAATTCTGCTGCACTGATTATATTCCCTACGTTTTTACAAATGACGTTTCTGTCATAAATGACATCGATGCAAGCTCCAATCTTTGCAATCACATGTCTTGAGCCGATTAATTGCGAATGATATTAAAAGTGCAACTTTTAGTTAACAGACGTTAGTTGACATTGACCAGCATTTGTAATACGAAACTAATTTTAAACAACTGCTATGGGAACTGTTGTGTAACAAATAATTTAAAAATAGTGAAAAGATCATGAATCATTTCAAACAACAAGCCGAAATGAACAATAACACAGGATCTAGAATGTACTGTAATTCCAGCTGCATTGACAAGAATAATTTTAGCATTGCTGCTGGAATTGCAACTGAGACAAGAATTGTTGCTGTGTCTCAGCTGCCGAATTCCGGTCATGCATGCTTGCCTCTCTCTTGTCTGTTGACTTACCTTTCTTGCCTAGCTATAGCTCCCCCTTCCCTCTCCCCTCTCTCTTCTCTTCTCGTCTCTTCGTCTATCTCTTCTCTTCACAGTCCTGACTCAAAAAAGTTTTTCACTATTGCACGGTATATAACGGTATATTTCCTTGTAGTCTCAGGCCAATAATCATGACCTATAACATCAGAGGTCAGCCCATCCTCTTTTCCTTTCCTTCTATGTGCCTTCAACATTTTATTAAAGGGCTTTCACGTAGACCGTGCAGTTACACGGAAGCGTGGGTGTTCCAACGTGTCTCGGTGGTCAGCCAGATCCTTCCAAGCTGCCCTTCTCTTCTTCGACATTGGCTTAAGCAAGTAGGTTTTTTGCTTTCAAGTACGTAGAATCTGATAACAACTGACTTGTCAATTTCAAAGTCTTTGAGCGTGACTCGGACCAATGATCTGAAATTGAGAAGGTAGTTGAACAGCTTTAGAAAAAGAAGAATTACTAGGTACAGTTAAATATTAGGTATAGTGAATACTATTGTAAGAGTTAGTGATGAGTAACCTGGTAAACATGTCTCAAATGACAGCACATTCTCTATTCAAGGTTATTAAAACACTATTTATGATTACATCATTGCTATTATTTGTGTCTTGGAGTGTTTATTTCATGTGCAGGTATTAACAGATATTGTACAGTACTGCATAATTTATGGGATGACCGTCTCACTCATAGGAACCTATCCCATAAATAGTTATGGTGGTTGCCAAACCCTGCGCTCCCAGGCCATTCCCGTAGAATCTCCAGCGTTCATCAGCAAATGTTAATTGTTGAAAGCTTTCAATTATACTTAAGTAGTTTTCAAATATACTTTTACTGCAAATATAGAAATAGAAAACTTGTCAGAAAACTGAAAAATACGAGCACAGTCATGTGATCTGTGTTAGCCAGTCTTTAGCGGGGAGAATCTAGCTACACAGAACCCACCAAGCATGTGGTGATTTGGCTGCACGTTCGGCCGTTTCAAAGTTTTCAAACGGTAAAAAAGTTAAATTTGTCCTCTCTGCTAACGCAGCTGCGTCCAGCGTCGTTGCTTTGCATTTGGATGGATACTAATTAATACAATACTAATCATAGTAAAATCAATTTTAAGAACATAAGAACATTATGAATAATATAAATAGCTAGTGGTCCGATTTGCCAGTGCTGTTGTTGAGATTTACTTCGAGGTTTACCATGGAGCTTAGCTATTTTATAATGAAAAGGAGTTTATGTTCTTGACTTTCAGCAACACAGGACATTGCCGGGCATAGCTTAAGCCCCACTGTAGACGGTTGATATTAATTTAACTCACTAATTTAGAAATATTTGACATGAAAATGGATTGCCAGTGGTCAAGTTCCAATTGCAACTGTCGTTTTGTTGCTTTAGCACTATCATGACGGATATTGAGGGCTTAAATGAAACACAATGAATTCAACATTTCATTACTGTGTAATTATAACATAATTAAAAACACTACATATCTAATCGCTTTGCAGGATGCTCTATTCCTTCCATTCCGTTTTGTCGATGTTGTTGCCATTATTAGTGCTGTACTTGTGGCTTTGCTGCAGGTTTTAAGCTTGTCTTCCCTCCAGATGAACTCTTCCTTTATCTAACAAGTAATCGAAGTAAGGGTATTAATTACAGCACACGCAATTCTTACAAGGATAATGTAGATTTGTGCAAATAAATCCTTCTTTCAGCTTCTACTACAGTACTTGAACAAGGTGTTGCTATGTCTTTCAGTGAATTTTCAGCGAACAAAATGTACGCTGCAGTAATATCTCCGCAGCGGCATATCTCAATCGTGCACATTGGATCAAGAACCAATTTATTGCATTGCGTTAGCTACGCGCAGTCAATATATAGTTACAGCAAGCAATTGCAACTTAGATCTAGCTGGTCGAACATTACTGTCCATTTCACAGTTCTGTGAGGTAAGTTAACCTCCCCCAAGCCATGGTTGTTTTTTTTTACTTGAGGCACAGTCTCACAAAGGCTCTATCTGCAAAGAATAGAAGTCGCAATTGTGTTTTGCATCCTTCCGTTGCTCCGCATATACAGGATTTACACACATTACCATGCAAGTTTGGTTTTAGGCTTGAAAGGTCACCAGTCCCTAAATGTCACTTTCCTTTGATCCCAAATTTGGCAACTACAGACAGGTTTCACTGTATCTACTTATTGTCATCTTCCTCTTTCACACTCTTTCACATCTTTTCAAATGTGTTTCAATTCTGTTTTGTGTTGGCGATTGGAATACTTGACTACGGGTTGTGAAATTAATTTGCTCACTTATTAAGAAATGGCTGAAATGGAAATGGATTCCCAGTGGTGAAGTGCCAATTGCAACTGTCTTTCTGCTGCTTTAAGCACGATCATGACTGCCCAAGAGGCGGACTTCCTTTAGGTATGTGTGGTCTGCTTCGTCTTAGGAATCAGTATACAATGCCAAAGGGCATTATGGACATCATATGGTCTTCAATATGGACTTTGCTACAAACCCACAAATGTAAAGAAGAAGGCAAGGCCGCCATTTAGGAGATGAACCAAGTAATAAAACAAGATGCTAATCGGCCTCAAATAGACTCGATTTCAGTCCTTTGTCTTGTGGAACGCAATTTGCTGTATAGGGGCAGATTTTAAGTCATTCTTCAGCAAGGATCTCAATGTCCACTTCAGCTGAAATGCATTGGGGTTGTTGCTGTAACCCAATCTTCTCTTTAGGTTACTAAAAACACTTCCAATGAATCTTGGGAGACTCGGTAGGTTACTACACACTCAAATCTGTTAAGATCTCCAGGTGGGAGATTATTAGGAATGCTTATGACATATGTTGTGGCTATGGCAGAACCCATTATGGATGTTTTCCTTGGCTCCTTTCAGACCTTAAGACCGTTTTAGCCTTCTAATGAGAGCAAGTAGTTGACGCATGCCTTTGCTGAGGTAGATATCTCCGCAACGTTATTTGTTTGATAATGGAGCATTAAATCCTTTTCCAAACTTCTTGAGTGAATTAAGTATATCGAATATGAAGTACAGGTTTCTTATAAACTTTACTGTCTCTATGCAGTGTTCTTTCATACACAGATCACTCTAAATGACAGAGCAGCCGCAACAGATGAGCTCAGGGTTTTTCGCACTGACCTTTACTTTCATTGTATTGTTTTCGGCTGAATACGCCGAGAGTTTGTCCCCGAGGTGTAACACTTTTTTCTTTTGGACGTTAAACAAGCCTGCAATAAATCTCCAGATAATAGTTTTTAGTATGTGGCATACATCTGGCACATCATAGATTGTTGTTTTAGGCTTGCTTGGGTAGGGAAACAAAATATCCAATTACGTTATGTTGCATCATAGCTTAATCGACATACTGATATTCATGGACGCATCCCAATATTTTGCGACTAGTTTCCAAGAAAGCCGATCACATATCCTCCCTGAAATACACATCTGATTGATATTGATAATTGCATCATAAAACAAAATCGAGGAAAGACAGCCGTCGAGCAAACTACTTGCTATAATATCATATGTATTTATTTCTAGCAAGAGCTTGATCAAAACCAAGCAGTTGTTGCATTAACAAGTACAAGTGGACTGCTCATGAAATTATTGTAAATATGTAGCGCCGCCTCAGCACAGCAGAATGTATCAAAAGGAACACCACCAGGGTTGTCCCCAATACGAAGCTCGATCGGTGCAGAGTGAATTCCGATGTCGTACATGGCTTGCAAATCTGCTTAGGTCATAGCACTACTAACCTGAAAAGACATGATAAAGTTATGAAAAATGCGTGAAAATGCGTGAAAAAGACGAAACACGTGAAAACATGTGCAAATAGTTCGAATGAATTGTACCTGATTTCGAAAATGCGTGAAAAAGGCATGAAAAACCGCACGGGATAATTTGAAGTTGTTGCATGTCACAAAAACGCGTGAAAATCGCGTGAAAAGTTGCAAGTGATAATCTGAAGCAGTTGTTGATGGAATTAAACACGTGAAAAGCCGCAGGTAAACTTAAATGCTCAAAGCCCCTTGCTCAAAGCTACTGCTGTTGATGCTAGTGCGAGAATAAAATGCAAAACTGCAGGAAATTATTGCCGTCTTAATGTAAAAAAAGCAGCAGCAAGCATAAAATATTCTAAGAGCAAGCTCCGGAGTCGATTCCGGTCTAGCAAGGTGGAGTGCAGAATGCTATCCACTATGCTATTGAAGTACTTAGCAAATCTGTAAGAATTGCGTTAATATACAGTCACATGTACGTCAACTGCTACAACACGCTTGACATTTCTTAAACCTAAACGAGGCAAAAACTGAGATGCAGGCAGAGTCAGCTTAGCGTAGCTCTGAGCGTAGCAACAGTGTTTCTCCTTACTTAGCAGTCTTGCTGCAAATCAGTAATTTCACGATGCGATCCTACTTCCAATCTGCAGGATGACAACATTCTATGTAAACTGCGTTTAATCTTTCGGACTAGTCTATACTGCATAAGTGCATATCGTCCATCGAGTCTCCTATTTTGTCATGGCACAAATGATTCAGACCAATGACCTTGTAATTCACCCTCTTTTCTAACAGCTCGAATCGTTTTCCTTTCGAAATAACGATGTCTGATTGTTGCCAAACATTCAATCTATATTTTGGTCCTTTTCGGACATGGCAACGTGAACAACGTGTGAAACCTAATCAATTAATCAACAATATAGCCAAAATTTCCAACCTAATTCACTCTATAAAGTTAAGAACATTATCGTAAATACATGTCGCCACCGCTTTCTCAAGGTGACTGATTTTGAATGTCAATTTTATTGATTTTGGTGGATGGCGAACATAGATTTGCGTTGTGTTTTTGTTTACTTTCATGTCGTAGTGAATATCTACAACGACGAACACTTTTTCTACATTTAAGAACTGTAGATCTTTGTCGATGGACAGGAAGCGGTCGACCAATCCGTAAGCAGGACCATTGGAAGTTTTTATTTTGACGTAAGTTGAACCCGCGGAAAGGAAAGCCCAGCGGTTTAACGGTGTCTTGCGAAGTTGTAGCGCAGCTGTTTTCGCGACCATCTGCTCACCATCAACCTCTTCGCCTGAAAGTCGTGCCAGGGCAATACATTCGTCTAGTGGTAGCTCAACTAGTTGTTTTCGGGATTTATTCTTGATGTCTCGGCTGTTTTCCTCAAGTGATTCTGAAAATGATCATAACAAGCAATAAGTGGATTTCCAAATAGAAAACTACTGGAAACAAAAACATTGCAATTGGTGTCAATAATTGGACAACGCATAAAATGTATATTGATTGTTCAGAATCACATTACCAATAAGCGCTGAATATGATGCACTATCGAAGGTATGCAGCATTTCAGACGGCACTTTGTTTGAGATGACCATGAAATTGCACCAGTCGAATATCTATGGACGGCAATCAGGCAAGGCAACCAGTACTTAAAAAAATTGTTAGAACTCAGTGGAAGCAGTACGTTATTCTGTATGTTTCTATGACATTGGCAACTGGCGTGCTCCTGTTCTTACTTCGTCGCGAAATCCATGAGTTCAACCGCTCCAGAGGGTACATCCCATGGGAATGAGCGGGGCCGTTTACTCGAATGCCTTCAAAGAGGTGGCGAAGAATGTGAAAGGATATGTCCTGAATAATGGTCAACGTTTAAATTATGTAGATCAAAATAGTAACACTTTTCGCAAGCAATAGACCTTTTTCATGAGCTACCATTGTCGCAAAACCAGTTCATTGAGGGGCTAGTTGAGTGCCTGAAGCAGCAAAGAAACTGGGTTTCTGACCCAGAATATTAGCGAGAATCATATTTGCAAGCAAAGCAGCGCAGCTTGAAGAAATCTGCATTAGTATCAAATCCAGTTTTCTTCATATTCCAAATCAGAGACATCAACCCTGCCCCATAATGCACTTGCTTTCTCCAAAATGGTAGCTTGTGAAAGTGGTTTATTGGTTTCTCGTCATCGGTTGCCAAAATAGTTTGATTGCTAACCTGAATTGCGGCTGGAAAGTCCCGCTCCAACAGGCTCATCTGCCGGGATAGCATCTGTTCGAAAGTCGTCAGTTTCTGCTCCGTGTGAAAATCAGCTACCAGGTCCGCAAGGACGTCTAGAAATCTAAAGAGGGTCGACTGTTTCGGTTCAGGAAGTAGACCTCCGAGGCAAATTGCATCATTCCCTTTGTTGCAAACTGCAATCATAATCCATTCGGTCACCATAAACACGTGAGACAATAACAAACTTGCAGGGAATTGTTGACTATATCAAGAAACAATGCAAAAGATTTACCTCAATCCAATTGTGGGATTTCATGTACGCTCCAGGCTGGAAAAATTTTGGATGCGTTAAATGCGTACTCTTGAGGAACAACGATCGATGTGCAACGAGCATTTGCTACATTGATGGCTGCTTGGTCGAGGATGAAGGGAATGTGCTTTTGCCTGTTGGCTCGCTTTTCCACTTGATCTTTCAATGCTCGGTTGACATATCCTAGTGCGTGTTTGCTCTTGAAGGCTCTTTCGTCTTCCAGAACGTTCTGGATATTTATTTGGTAACTGTTTGTTAATAGCTTCGTCAACGTTTTCACGACATTCGACATGGTGTGCATTGCGTCGGGCTGTACGTCTTTCATAAAGTCGTGGTACGGTAATTGCATAATGCTATATGAGCCTTTACAGTCGGAAACGGCGCTGACAGAGCGCTTGTTGTTTTCTGATGCTGCATTGTCATACGCCGTGCGGTAATTTCGGAGTTCGTCGCTGTTGTTGAGGCCTGGATCTGGTAAGCTCTCCTCCTTGAGGAACCCCTTGTCCTTTCTAAGGGGATGGTCTGCTGCTAGGTAACGTCTGTTACCAGTCCAGACGATCTTTTTGGAATGGACACAGGCGGTTACTGCAAATGGTACAACGAAACCCTTGTTGTGGCTCAATAACAAGAAGAATTCAAACACAATAAAATCAAGTACTATCGTGAGATGACATACTGTGCGACCGTATATACCTCTCAGTTTGCACCAACAGCAACCTTTATAAGCCCCATCCCTGACAGCGAAACACCTTCCCAATTCCAGGATAAACAAGTGAAAATGATAACACCATTGCCGAGAAACGAAATCGCTCACGCCTGAACCCGTCAAAAAATTCCATTCCGTAGACGCTTTGTATTTCGTTTACTAGAATGTCAATATATGGTTGAAGTGAAAGGGGCTCTTTACCATTGTTGGATGGAATTATGCCAAATAGCATGATGGTGGAAATGACATTTCTGAGTTTTGTCGGATAGTTCAAGATGGTTAGGGACATCGACCACATGGATTTGCTTTTAGATGGCTTCTTAAAGGGGTCGACACCGTCAGTTGAAAATAAGAAACACATTCCTCTTGTATCTCCGTGAAAGAAGCCACCTTTCGCGTACAATTGTTTCCAGCGGGCAGTATCATGGACATCGGTAATTACATCAGACTGCCTCGGTTCTTCCCCCTTGTGACAATGCAACAGCATTGAGAGGTGTTCATTAGCATAAAGGCGTCTAAGTCGTCGCTTAAGTGGAATGTACGAGAACGTCCTTCGGGCTTTTCCGTTTTGAAATCGTTGCTTATCGCACATTGGACATTCCGAACAAGAATAATACTGTCCAACAAAAGCGACGCAGTCATCGACACATACATCACATGATTCCAAATCAATCAAATATGAACCGAAAAGCTTTATTGCATTCCAATAACTGTTCCGAATGACATTTGGTTTGTTGAAGGACAGACTTTTTATTCTAAACTGCTCAGATACAGCTTTCTTACTAATTCCGGTGTTCCAGGAGAACCAGAATAATTCTACGGCGATCATTTGCTCGACAGTGTATTCACATTCATTTACTTTCTGGCTTAGCTCCGATTTACCGAGAAAGTCAGCGGAGTGAACACATTCATATAGATTATCGCCTTCGTCCGACGAATCAAAATCCATTGAACGTATATCTTCCGAACTGCTCGTAAAATTAGATGGTAAATTGCTTGTGCGAGTCAAAGAGATTGCTGTCGTCAGCATCTATTACAGGCGATGCAATCCACTCTTCTTCTTGGCAAGATCCACCCTGCACTTTACTTCGAATTGCAGTATCATTGCTGATAATCTGATCTTTCTCACGATACCTTTCAATGATATCACATTGGGCTAGACCATACGTAGAAACGTGAATTCGCCTCCGCTTGGCGTCACTCACAAAGGCCTCATTACGGCAAACAGTGCACGGACAACGCGTTGCCATTGTCGCAAAAACAAAAAAGTACAAACATATTATGCAAAAGGAATACAAATGTTAAATAATGATATAAAACTTGTAGCGTACGAAACATGGCGCTTGCTTTTTCTCCGTAAAAATGATACATCGTTTCACAAACCTCCCGATATCGATACACGGAGGCTAATAAAGATCGCATCCATAGTTTACCGAACTCTAAAAACGTCATTTCCGCCTGCCATTCACGTACTGTTCGAAATTAGCAGGAGACTCTACAAACTCAGACAGACCAATCCGCTTAACTGCACCAAAGAGCCGCTTTCTCTCGATGCAATGGTCTTTTGTAGCAGTCGCTACGCGAGTGTGGAACCATCTGCCAGTCTCTCTTAAAGATACAGCAGTGGAACAGTTTAAGAATTCAGCTTGGAAACACATTACAGCTCTCGATTGGTAGAAAAATGCGCTGCTAGATTCGAATTGGTTGAGATAGCTGAGGTTTCCCTCGTTTTATTGTTTAAAATAGAAACATCCAGTATATTGTATTCAATTAGTGTTTAATGCTTTATGTTTAATTGTAGCATGTCCTGTAGTTCGTTATGTGTAAATGTATAGTTTTTTTTGTTCTGTATTATTCGTCCCAACGTAAACGAGCAACGCTGCTCATATTGGCTATGAATTGAAATAAAATATACACACACACAAACAATGCCAGATCTTTGCTGTGAAAACTATTTTGTTATTTTGGCGTTTAGTGTATTAACTGTGTATTGCGCAGAAAGAGCGCGAAAACAGAGCCAGGTCTGCGCTGTCGTTCGAACAATTCGAACGCGAATTGACAGGTCACGTCAAATCTTTTGGTTGCGAAGAAGAAAAAAAAAGAGAAAACAGCAGAACCGTTAAACGGATGAAATAGGCAACAATGGAGTCAAAATTGGAGACCTTCCTGAAGACACAGGATATGTCGGAGTTATTCGAAGTACTTGTTGAAAAAAGGTTAGTTTTCACAAAAAGAAGTTACATTATATGCGGAGAACTTTAACTAGCTCCTTGCTCAGTATTTATTTCTATAGTATTCTTACGTAACTTTAGTAATTGTTAATAAATGTAACTTTTGTTTGAGTTTCACAAGTGGGAGCAATATATAGAGCTGTCAAAGCGGCAAGACTTTATTCCGAAACTTGAGCTGGATGCCAACATGGAGCTTGATTTGACGTGCTCTTTTAGCAAGATTAAGGAGGAAATAGATTGTTTTGAATCTGATGAGCCGGAAACAATTTCAAACACTATAGATGAATCTGCGAGTAAGTGTGGAATTACCAGTTGCTATTATTTTTCATTGTCAATACAGCGGTGAGCGATGACCGTCTTACTATTGAAACGCCAATTGCCCACGCCGAATATATTTCGAATTAAACGAATTTCGATTTGAAGAATGGTTCCGATACATCTGGCCGACTGGAATTGGACCACATGTTTTTATGTATTGAAAGGTTGTTAATATTGCTATTTGCCTGAATGTTATACTATATAGGCATGACTGATGATTTCATTTTGATTCAAAAAGAGCTGTACAGTAGTGTATGTTGAGTTAGAAATATACTAATGTACAGTCGATAACAAGTATACATGTAGTTCTGTAAGTCTGTAACTAGTTCTTGTCTGTTGACAAAAAATATTAAAGCGGAACAGGAATATATTATCGGAACGAGACTGGGGCCTCGCTTCCATGGAATATCCAATTATTCGTCGCAAACTCGCAACAAGTACTATTGTAAATGCTACTTCTGAGCACATCTAATATATAGCTACTTTTGTTCTTCTATTAGCCTCCATGATACAACCACGGGAAAAGAGAGAAAGAGAAACAGGACGTCAAAGCTATTTTAAGGTGTAAATGCTCATTACATGTTTGCTTTTCTTCTTTTACGATTGGAGATATTTTGAGGTCTGTCCATACATCCTTCTAAAGCTTTGTGACTTTATTGAAATAGTATATCGTTCGGGAAGAAGCTAAAAAATGGGGCTTCTGGAGAAAGGAGCGGAAGCTCAAAGATGTGGAACGAGTTGGCTTGAAGGCAAAATTCTTCGCAGGAGTAGGTTAATCATCTGAATGATCTTATCTCTTTGATTTTAGATTGTAGTGATTGTGCTTTACACACATTGCATTACATCTTATAGCTCTTCGACCGTCATTCAGAGCTGAAGCCCCACAGCAAAGAGATAAACCATCACCTGGGGGAATCACTTTCGAATAGACGGCAATATCTTCGTCGGAAGCGAGAGTCTAAGGAGAAAGTAAGTTATTCGAGTTTGATTCATTTTAATATTGCATTCAGTACAACGCATTCGTCTTTCAATAATGTACTGATGTCCGTTTGTCTTTCGCGTCCACAGGAAGATTTAACGAACGTTATCGGCGAGAAAGCACAGGGGGAGAGTGCGGGAGAAAGGTGTGCATGAACCATTTTATGTTCATGATTTTAGTCGGCTATCGGCTAACGCTTGGAGGCTGACAAAGCGCTGTGACTTGATTATTTCCAGCTCAAGTTCGAAAGAAAATAGTAGAGTAATCCGACAGAAAGCAAGCGATGCAATTGGGTACAATTTATTTATTGTCAATTCAAATGTTTGTACATGTTTCGAGACAAGCGCTCAACGTGTGATGTTCTTGTACATTTTCATCTCCGTTTGCGACTTTTAGGCAGGAAATGAAAATGATTTATAAAGGCCAGCAAATCGGGACAGCAGTATTCTTAATGCCATACAAAGGTAAGTCAAGCAATGCCGTTGTCTCATGGTAGCTTTTATATTTTGTCTTAAGTCATACTTGTGATCTGCATTACGCGCGTGGCATTGTCTTTGTCATTTTGCAGACTAATTTGCCAAGCTGTCGCTGCGCAAGAGATGTACGCCAGCGACCGAGGAAGAGATTCCTCTTCCGCAAGAAAGCCAGCTGGGCAAACTATATTTCGAACAGCTTCAAGTGATTTTTCATTATCGGCTAATGTTTACAACCTGTGTAAACAACTTTGTGCGCGCTGTTCTAGTTTTCTCCTTTAAGGCTTTTGCAACTATCGTATTGTTGTTTTATTGTCAGAACTCTGAAATTTGACAATTGTACTATTCGTTATTCGTCAAAAGGCAAAACACAGACCTCTAGCTGTTGTCACACGTGCCACCGAATGGCCTTTTTGATTTATTGTAACACAGAAGATCAAGTTACATTATTGTTACGTAACTACTAATTGCATATACGCAGCTACTCGTGATCACATTCCCCCTAGTAATGTAACAATAATGCACTGTACTTTTATATCTAAATCTATCAGAATCCGTAGTAGTCTGGTGGTTGCGGCACTCGTCCCGAGCGGCGCGGCTGTTCCTTTTGTTCTCACCCAGATTCTTCGTCACCTGAATCTTCGTCGGCCGTATTGTCCAAGGTTGCCTCGCTTTCGTTTGGGTCTGCATTCTCGAACAGCCGGACATGTCTAATGGGGCGCCGAATTCCATCAGCTACCGTCTCCAGTTATCGCTCGTCATATAAGCGCGTAACTGCGATTGGTCCACACCAACGCCTTGTGCAGGGTACGTGCTGTTAGGGCTTAACGAAGAGTGAATCACCGACATAAATTCCGTTCCTGCCACTGCCAATGCAATCCGGTGGTTTTTGGTCGTTTTCGACCCCTCCCTTTATCGTTAGGTTCACGTCCTAACCACATTGTAGGCGCTCCAGTGGACTCTTCGCCGTCTTCTCCTTTGTCCGATTGAACCAAAATGCGATCTGCTCTGGATCTTTCTTGCTTCTTGCCGCCCATGCCTTCACTGTGCGATGATTTCGCTCGACGAGGTTTCCTTCTGGCCGATTCGCGCACCGGGGGACAAACTTCACGTTCCAGGAAAGCAGAAATTCCTTGAATTCGGTACTGTTGAAGGGCACGTCAGCTAAAAACTCTCTCGGGGGCCCCACTCTGCAAATATAGCTTGCAGCTCTTTGATAGCTGTTGGTGCTGTCTGATTGTGTGTCTTTCGCCAGATGCAGAACCCTGATCCGCAATCAAGTACCGTTAAGTGGATGAATTGACTGTAATGTGTGAAGTCTGCTGAAAGGCGAATCCAGTTTTCCATAGTGCGAGCGATTCCACCTTCTGTCCTTACTGGGGCGGGATCAATTGATGCACACTGTTCGCAATTGCTCACCACGGCCTCTACATCAGCGCGACTTGCGTGTTGGATGCCAATATCCCTGCATAGCCCCAGAGTGCGTTCCACCCCACAGTGGCAACTTCTATGTGCTTGTGAAACTTCCTCGAGGACAGCGGCAGCAACAAATGCCTGCTGTGTTGTCTTGGTCTTGGCTCTGCTCGTCTTCTTTTTGACACTCAGTCCATTTTCTCGGTACACGAATTAGATAGTCCGCAGGGTTCTTTGAGGTTGGCACTATCTCTGGGCATATTGTAAGCCCGTATTCCCTAATCAGCTCTACCAGGGTATCGAGGCGTCGCTTTACAAGCATTTCTGCTAAGCCTTTGACTTTGACGCGATGCGTGTCATTACCTACTGCTGTAATCCATCCGTGCACGCAAGCATTGTCGGTGATGCAGGTGAGATGCTTGAGGTCCCAGCGGAGGGCCATGTTGATACCCTTCAACAAGGCGTCCAACTCTGCAACATTGATGTGGGTAGAGTCGCCTCGCTTTCTCAGCCACGATCCATCCTCAACCGTTGTGCCATTGATTTGCAATAGACAACCGACCGCAACAGAGCTTGTATCTGAGTAGATCGTTCCGGTATTGGTTTCTGCTGGCACCGACCACACCCCTCTTGCTGGGTCACCATTGGTATTCATTTTCGTTGAGATGTCTGAGACAATTCCTAGACACTCATCTGTCAGCTGATCGTCCCAACTCCCTTGGCTTCCCACACGTGTTGCATAGGCAGCCCATGATCGCAACCATCCTACAACGGGCAAATGGGCAGTCAATTTCCCGAGCCAACTGGCTAACTCACGGCGGGTTGCCACTGAAGCTGCATCCTCAATTACTTCATTGCGATGCCATGTTAGAGGTCCTAGGTCAGGCTGTTCGACTTTGAGGCCAAGTACTCTGCCTCCTGCCAACGGGACAGGATTCTTCACTGGCAAACCACAAGCTTCCAAGGCATTGAAACGGCTTTCGGGTCCACTAGTGTGTGGTCAACCAACACGTCGTCCAGGTTGTTGTCAGCGGCGTCTTCGCTGAAGTGGTCGGGCAGCACAGTTCTCATCACTGTGTCCATTATCTTTGGACCGCTACCCAGCCCAAGTCCTAGGAGTGTCGTTTTCCATCCATCATCACTGTCTGATATGGCACAAGTTCTGGAGATTCGCGCACCTGAAGGTAAGCGTCCTTCACATCCACAATAGAGCAGTGTTCTCCTTTCCGTCTCCAGCGTCGCAACTTCTCCGCACACACAACTGTGTCACAACCAGGGTGGTTTTCGATAAACCCGTTTGGTTTTCGGTAGTCCAGAACCGGGCGCACTCTGTCTTTCCTTGGTTCATCCTTCTCGATGATGGGAAGCACTCCTTTTGGGGGGCCGTACCGTGACTCGTCATAGGCTTCCAAATAGCCCTCGTCGATCCATGTCTCCAGTGCCTCCATTCAATTCTCTGACATGGTCTTGTACGACGCTGGCTGGCACAGTAGCTCACTCCCCGTATGTATCTCATGCCACTTCAAGCGCACAATCCAGTGGTCCTCCTTCATCCTCACAACGAAATCTTTGTCGTCTACTGTCACATCAGCTGGTTTCGAAACATCAGTTGGTATTGTTTTAGGGGCTGCGCACCTCGCTTTGGACCAGCTGCCCACCCACTCATCTACCGAACTGATAGAATTAATCGCATCTAGACCAAGAAGCATTTCGAAGCCAGCCATTAGGCGAGGGACTACGAGGGTTGTCACCTCCACATGAGGTCCAGCGCAGCAGAAAATTGCCGTTGACTCTCCTTCAATCGTCGCCAAGCCTCCGTTCATTATACTTATGCTTCCGATTGAACTCTGTTTCAGGCTCACACCTATCCTGTTGCATAGACCTTTGGTTATCACAGTGGCGGAACACCCAGCATCTACCAACGCTTCAGTAGAGATGCCGTTCTTCCACTGTACTAACACCGTTGGCATCGTTGGAGCAATGCTTACTTGGGAGGATCCACCTGCTCCGACGTGGGACATCCGGAAGCGTTTCCCGCCTCCTGTGACTTTGTAGGGACGGCCTTTGGGGACACTTGTACGCGTAATGTCCAATATGGGCACACGAAGCACGCTCCTTTTTCAGATTGTGGATTTCTCACAGCTTGACGCTTGGGAAGGGCAAGAAGCGCCCACGGAAATTTGCACGTCATGTCTGCGATCTCCTTTGTTGGCCAGCACTTGCTTAGCACGGTCAATCATTGATCGGAGGGTTGCTGACTCCGGCATTATTTTCAGCTCAGCCCGTGCAAGCGAAGGTAACCCTCCGATCAATGATTGCCCTCTGACAAAGTAGCATTTCAGAACCGCATCTTCGTCTTTCACGCAATGTCCGGTCAGCTTCAGAAGGCGCCGTAAATCTGACACGAAGCCCTCCACCGAATCCTCCGGGCAGTACTCACGTTCTAAAAATGCATCCCATGCCTGATGCTGATTCAATCCAAATGTACTGATTAGACTGTTCTTGATGCTTTCAAAGCTGGTTCGCTCCTTTACACCGAGCTAACGGTAAACGGCGAAATCTTGCCCTTCCAACAAAAATGGCACAATTACCTATAGTTCTCCTAAAGACAGGTCGATCTCTTTGATCAGATCGAGCTTCTCCAGCCACGTCGCAACTTCCTCTCCTTTCTCACCGCTGAATTTGCCAACCGTCTTGACAATTTTGCTGCCCATATTGCCGCGATAGCTTGTACTTTTCGTGATTCGTCACTAGCCAAAAAGCAGGCCTCTAGCTTTTGTCACGCGTGCCACCGAATGGCCGTTTTGATTGATTGTATCACACAAGATCAAGTTACATTATTGTTACGTAACTACTAATTGCATATGCGCAGCTACTCGTGACCACAACAACGATGTCATCTTTCTTTACAGATAAACGAAGAATTTGCTTGGCGGAAGGCGAAACTGCGACCTTTAATCAAAGGTGAAAGGCAAGACAGGGAAAGAAAAACAATGCCAAAGAAGATTATGGATCTTTAATATAATAAAGCATAATCTATGAACAAACTGTCTGATTTCTGTCTACGCAGAACGATAGAATAGCTGCAATAAAATAAACACTCCATGGACATTCCATGAAATTCCGTTTTGGAATTCCCCGCACAGACGTTCGTCGCCATTTCTACTACCACCGTGTCATCAGAGTGTGGAACTGTTTGCCGGAGGAAGTAATTAACTGTCAAAGCATTTGTATATTTCGGACAGCCCTGAGTGACACTGACTTGAGCCAATATCTGAAGTTCTGAACTATTAGCTATACTTAAATTAAATCATGTTATCTATTACTCTGTTTGCCCATGTATCATAAGTGCTATTTTTATAGCATGCTACATGTGAATTCTTTGCTTGATGAATTTCAATTAAAGACACATACATACATACACTGTACGTATACCTGGTCCTCAACAATAAGCAGAACAGGCCTCCAATTCCATGAAAAAGAAGGATATTACGCAAACCAAACTCGGGATATAAAAATGACTATTATCACACCATTTTCACGCCTTTTTAAACCATATTTTACGCGTTTTTCAATTGTTTTCACGTATCTAATAAGGCGTGAAAAAGACTCTTTTCACGTGTTTTCAAAAGCCACGCCTTTTCACGCATTTGTCGCGTCTTTTCTGGTTAGTAGTGTAGGACAAGACACAAAATGTTGGATATGAACAAAGCATCGATTTTGCATGTAGTATTGTCTATGAACTAAATGGAAGAGTGTGACAGGCTTGGTTGCAAGTCCAGATCATCTTTCCTGTAGCCTAGCAAACAGATCAAAGCAAAGGGAAAAAACCACGAGACAATGCAAATGTGACTCATCTTCATCAGTCAGCAGATGAGTGCATCAACAATCAAAATCCGTTATGAAAGAGTTCTGGCCTTATTGAAATCACAGTTACTAAGTTGAAATTCGTTATGCGCTTTCTGTCAAAGGCAGAAGACTTGTTTTTGACTCACGGTAACTTAATGTTGCTGTCGTGTTCCTTGTTTCCGCCAGTATGGTTGATTTATCTAAATAGCCTCCATTAACACAGCTGAGATGTTGCTTAGTCGCTGCATGATTTCAATAATTAGTCTACCAGCCAAGCCAATGCTGAGTCAAACTTGTCCGTTGTTTGTTGCCAGCCGCCATTATCAATCGATATCACATGGTTTGGCTATGTGATATTTCCTGAGAATACATAGCTCTTAGCCAATCAGATTACCAGAAAATAAAATTTTATGTTATAAAATGTTTTATCAATTCTTTTCTAATTCTATTTAGCCTTTGGGCGACATCACCTCAAAGAGAAGCTATTTACTGCCGCAATCAAGAGACGTTGCGAGGTAACAAATAAGTAAAATCAATGTTTTGTGGAGAATGACATTGATATTGACGTACTACCTAAATTTCGGATATTATTCTTGCAGAAGATACGTCGTATATGGGTGTATTTAATTTCAGTTCTAGGGTGTCACCAGCACACGTGGATGACCTTATATAAACTAAAGCCATATTAGGGTAAATTGTTTCGAACATTTAATCAGGCAAAAAAGTATTTGAAATAATGAGTAATAATTTTTAATTCTTCTCTAATTACTTACCTTGCTCAGCGACATTAGGAATATTGTCTAAATCCTTCACAAGCACAAGCACGAGGAAATTGGTAAGGATGTCTTCCTCGTGGCTTTCGAAGGTACGGGATATATGTATGATGACTGTACATTATAGATCTGGTAAGAAATTTGTAAAATTCTTCATTCTGATAATCTAGCTTCTGACATGCGAATATCCGTGCATATTGTAGTTATCGAATACAGTAGCATGTACAATTTTCGTGCTTTATCATGCTGCAAGGATGGAATAGTTTAAATAGAGGAATCATCTGAAGTTTGAAATAGCTCATTTATTCCTTCCATCCATTGTCATAAATACTTTGAGAAAGTTTTAGTTCATATATATTTCATGTATTTGATCGATATCGATACTTGTTACGAAGTAAATTACACCATGTAAAGACAAGCAATTACATATGTGGCTGCAAAATTGGAAATGTGTGCAAATTCCGTATATCTTGAACAACAGAAAGACGTCAATTGCGATTTCTATTTTTTGCAGATAGCGCTTTTGCATCGCTTTCCCTGAGTCAAAAATATTTCACCATCGTTTGGGAGAAGGTCAATCTCTCTCGCTGAACTGGAAAGAGAGCGATGATGTTCGACCAGGCGAATGTAAGTTGCAACTGCTTTGCAGTGTAGCAATTGACTGCGTGGAGCAGACACTATTCATTGCATCGGTTCTTGATCCAATGTGCGTGATAAGCTATACATGTATCTTATAATCTGAAGCAGTATTTCTTTAGCGTATATGCAGCAACTACTGAAAATTGATTGAAAACATAATTATAGCAACAAGTTGTTTAAGCATTGTTGTATTTGAAATCCGAGAGAAGGATTTATTGCACAGGTCAACATTATCCATATATTGATGTTGTGCAATACTTTTGTGATACTTTGCACTTCGATTACAGTTTAGATAAACAAAGAAATCATCTGAAGGCAGAATAACAAATTGATCAATACCCTCAGAGCCCCAAGAACATTACCAACAACTGCAACAACAACGAAAAATATCATCCAAGACAACGAGAACCAGAGTAAAATTAATCGATCTGCTGGAAGGCGACTGGATACTTTTTTGTAATATTTTTATATTGTATACAGTACTTACATGTTGAATTTATTGTGTTGCATTTAACTGTGTTGATTATATTTATGGTGTCTTTTTATCGTTATACTCTCAAGATGACAGTGAAAAACATTGCTTCACATATTTCAACAAATAAATTGCAACGTGAAATCTATTTCAAGCGAATTCGGTAGCAGAAAGATATACTAGCAAATTTGGCTTCTCTAGTAAAAATCTTTTATTTATTAAAGAGTGGCAATTACAAAAGTATAATTAAAATATATATTAAAATTTCTTATACACAGAAGTTAACTAAATCTAAACCGCTTAATCCGTAGAATGCAGAGTTCCAAAAATACAGGCTGCGCTTCCTCGCTGTTTTAGTTTTCTTTCTGCGTTTCCTCGTTTCTTGGCTTCGCTTAAGTGTTCACTCTGAATCAGTTAATCCTTGCTCACAAATGCAATGCTTGATGTATACCTTCATTTCAGATTCACATATTTGGATCAATAGATGTCACCAATTCTATTTTGAAGCATCGAACGATGCAATTTCATGTCAAGCTTACCCTTCGA